>JACBYM010001134.1:0-19183 GCA_013435755.1 Amphilophus citrinellus
GTGTTTTTCTTTTGATGTGTGCTTTAGCAGATGATCAGATGAGGTTCACACTCTGCTCTGGAGGAAATGTATCACAGAAACATGTATGACTGATATCCACACAGCAGCTGCCTGTTGGGCCTCAACTGCACTAACTGAAGTTGATGGACTCGACCTCTCCGCCATGTTTGTGCTGTTGGTGCCTTTTTTGAGCATTTTTAATGCAATTATCTGACAACCAACAAACCCATTCAAAGACTTTCTGCTTCACTCCTGTTCAGTGAAATTCAGTCTTTTTTAGATCTTTGTCTGTTACTAATGAGCCGCTTGCTAACCACACTTGCTAGTGATAAGACGCATCATCCACATACAGTAGTTTCTATCGGACCCCCCTAAAAAACCAACATGGAGGCAGAAAACCTCTGATATGACAAAAGACCTCCCACTCTGTGGTCTTCCAGTTTCATAGGGGAACTTGCAAGATAATCCAGAATGAATATGACTCATGAGCTCTAGTAGAAAAGCTCAGGATGTCCACAATTGGCAAAAGAGTTAAAATAGCTGGAAACATTTCATTCTGTACACCACATCGTATTTTAGCTTGTAGTTAAGAAAAACCTCTACTGCTCAGGGTGGAGGCTTCACATGCTACGGTGATGTCACAGTAGCTATTTCCATCTATGATATACAGTCTACTGCAAAGAATAAAAGCCAGTAAAATCCTGGCTTCGTCCCTTGTCAGCATGCCACACTTGTTACTATCCTTTTAGTTTCACTCCAGACTATATCAGGCACAATACACACAAGTAACTCTTGTGAAAACAATTGTCTTGACAACAGGTTCTAAAAATACAGTCATTCAGCTATAAGACATGACTGCTCTGACATCTTTACACTCGTGCAACATGTCAGGAAAGGAAGAATGACCAAAAGATTGCCAAAAACCTAAAATGCCCACATGATCATATTTAAAGATTGGTTGGCACATACTATCATTGAAAAATGTTACCACTTCCTAGTTTGGGGTTCAGGAACCACATGAGTTATTGTACAGAGGGAAAAAAATGACTTGGCTCTGGATCTTGTATCAGCATTTATTAGAAAAAGAAAACTGTGACCCGCCACTACACAGGAACTCCTACAGACAGTCTGAGTGCAGAAAAATGCTGATGAATGAAGAGGTAGTGTCATATTATAATGATGAACCGGAGGCAGAGAGGAGGAAGTAGGGAGGAATATTCCAGACTTGCTGTCATCCAGTTCAGGAAGCCAGTAACCTGAACTTACTGGAAACCTCCCAGTCTATTATTATTATTATTATTATTATTATTATTATTATTATTATTATTATTATAATAAAATGTAAATACAATTGTTCCTAGCACAGAACCCTGTGGAACTCCATAATTAACCTTAGTGTGTGAAGAAGACTCCCCATTTACATGAACAAACTGGAGTCTATTAGATAAATATGATTCAAACCACTGCAGTGCAGTACCTTTAATACCTATAGCATGCTCTAATCAAAGCTTCATCAGATGCTGATGACCTGCTGGTTGGCCTTCCTAAAAAACAGGAAACCAGAGCAGGGAGACACACTGACATATCCTCACTGCTTATCATAAATAACTAAAACAACGTATGAATAGAAAGTAACAGTTAGGGTTCTTCTCCCTCCATGGCTTATACAGGTGCTGGTCATAAAATTAGAATATTTCAGTAATTCAAGTTCAAAAAGTGAAACTTGTATATTATATATATTCATTATACACAGACTGATATATTTCAAATGTTTATTTCTTTTAATTGTGATTATTATAACTGAAAACTAATAAAAACCCCAAATTCAGTATCTCTGAAAATTAGAGTAATGTGAAAGGGTTCAATATTGAAGACACCTGGTGCCCCACTCTAATCAGCTTCAAAACACCTGCAAAGGCCTTTAAATGGTCTCTAGTTCTGTAGGCTACACAGTCATGGGGAAGACTGCTGACTTGACAGTTGTCTAAAAGACGACCACTGACACTTTGCACAAGAAGAGAAAGACACAAAAGGTCATTGCTAAAGACGCTGGCTGCTCACAGAGCTCTGTGTCCAAGCACATTAATAGAGAGGCGAAGGGAAGGAAAAGATGTGGTAGAAAAAAGTGTAGAAGCAATAGGGATAACTGCACCCTGGAGAGGATTGTGAAAGAACCAAGAACCACCACGCACAGACGTATGCAGACATGGGTTTCAGCTGTCGCAGTCTTTGTGTCAAGCCACTGTTGAACAAGAAACAGCGTCAGAAGCGTCTCACCTGGGCTAAAGACAAAAGGACTGGACTGCTGCTGAGTGCTCCAAAGTTATGTTCTCTGATCAAAGTCAATTTTGCATTTCCTTTGGAAATCAAGGTCCCAGAGTCTGGAGGAAGAGAGGAGAGGCACAGAATCTACATTGCTTGAGGTCCAGTGTAAAGTTTCCACAGTCAGTGGGGTGCCATGTCATCTGCTGGTGTTGGTCCACTGTGTTTTCTGAGGTCCAAGGTCAACGCAGCCATCTACCAGGAAGCTTTAGAGCACTTCATGCTTCCTGCTGCTGACCAACTTTATGGAGATGCAGATTTCATTTTCCAACAGGGACTTGGCACCTGCACACAGTGCCAAGCTACCAGTACCTGCTTTAAGGACCATGGTATCCCTGTTCTTAATTGGCCAGCAACCTCGTTTGACCTTAACCCCATAGAAAATCTATGAGGGTATTATGAAGAGGAAGATGTGATACGCCAGACCCAACAATTCAGAAGAGCTGAAGGCCACTATCAGAGCAACCTGGGCTCTCATAACACCTGAGCAGTGCCACAGACTGATCGACTCCATTGCTGCAGTAATCCAGGCAAAAAGGAGCCCCAACTAAATATTGAGTGCTGTACATGCTCATACTTTTCAGTTGACCACCATTTCTATAAATGCTTAATATTCTAATTTTTGGAGATACTGAATTTTGGGTTTTCATTAGTTGTCAGTTAAACTCATCAAAATTAAAAGAAATGAACATTTGAAATATCAGTCTGTGTGTAATGAAGGAATATAATATACAAGTTTCACTTTTTGAATGGAATTACTGAAATATATCTTAAGCAGACTATTTGAAATTTAAAACTTACTTTCTGATCCAGACACAGCCACAGCCATGAGAACAACAGCGACCAGCGCAAACAGACTTCCAGAGTTTACCATTTTCAAAAAGCTTGATAAATATGAGGTTAAATATGCAGTAAACCTTCGTCTCTGCAGAGCTTGATGAACTGACAAATGTCTCGAGACATTGGATATTTAAAGCGATCCGAAAAAGCAGAAGAGCGATCCGTCCGGTTTTCTCATCTTCCTTCTTTTTTCTGACCTTTTCTCCTCCTTTTTCTTCATGTGAAGGAGTTTAGTGCTGATGTGGAGAATTCCAAGACACTTACATCCGGAAGCACTTTTATCACCACAGTGTCAAAGAGAAGTGGTGGTAATGGTTTGTCCTGACTATTCAAGTGTGGGTGTTCGGAATCGCACAAAAGCTGCAGGTCAACAGAATAAATGAATGAATGTCTTTCATCCATTCATTCATTTATTCTGGTCCACTTATCCTTTTGGTTTCACAATGTTACTTATGTTAAAGTAAATTTCTGTAGTAGTATTGATGAACCAACTCTTTGGCAATCATTCTGGGCAGGGCACGTTCACGTATGCTGTCACAAGCATGTTCCAGTGCCGTGACGCATGGACATGTCACTTTGAACCCCAGGTCCCTGCGCATGTTTGAGAAATTATGCAACACTAGAGTTTGGGGAGGAAAAAGGAAGAAAATCTCCAAATTTTACAGAAACCTTTTATGAATAAGGGGAAGTAACTGAAAGCCATTGCAAGCACAGTCACACTCTAAAGACTTGGTAGATTTAGGAGAAATACTGTCCATTAAAAGTAAAATGAGGACATGATGACGTCAGTAAACTTGTACATAACAATGAATTTCATGTAAAATAAATTTCAAAATCTCAAATGAGTATTTGTGTGTAAGATTCCTATTAAACTTGGAGACAGGTGCAAAATTTAGGTAGCAGTAATGGTGTGGAATCACTGTTGAAATATAAAGTCTAGTGTCTGTTTATTTGGCAACAATATTTTTTAACAAAAGTCACATGAACAGAAAACATGCACTGCAAAAAAAAAAAAAAAATCCTTAACATTTTATTTATAAGCACCTTTCATCACATCCAAGGACACGTTATGGAGAAAACAAGACAATCACATAAAAGACAAACAGAAACTAAAATGACCAAAAGGAACTAAGAGTATGCAATTTTGAACAGGTAAGTTTTGAGTCGTGATTTGAAGATATGGAGAGAGTCAATATTGGGAATGTCAGGTGGGAGAGAGTTCCATAGCTGGAGGGTGGAGGATGTGAAAGGAGGAGGTGATGTGAAGAAGTTCGGCCAGATATGGAGGGGCGAGGTTGTGGGTGGCCTTAAATGCAAACAGGAGGATTTTGAAACTGAAAGAATTCTGAACTTAACTGGAAACCAGTGGAGCTGCTGTAGGACTGGGGTGACGTGGTGAAATGAGGGGGTTCTGGTGATAATGCGAGCATCAGAGTTTTGAACTATTTGAAGCTTCTGGAGGGATTTGAGAGGGAGGCCAAATAGAAGGGAACTACAATAGTCAATATGGGAGGTAACAAGACTAAACAAGGATGGAGGTGGTATGTGTGGGGAGAGGCAGGGGCGGAGGTGATTAATGTTTTGTAGGTGGAAATATAGCAGACTGGGTAATATTACTGATATGAGAGTGAAAGGATAGAGCGCCGTCTAGGATGACACCCAGACTCTTAACCTGAGGGGAGGGGAAAAACCGAGGAGCTGTTGATGGTGAGGGAGAGAACTGCCGACTTTGGATAAGGTGGATTTTGTTCCGATGACGAGGAACTCAGTCTTGTCAATGTTTAATTTAAGAAAGTTTGAGGTGAACCAGGATTTGATTTCAGATAAGCAGGTGGTGAGGGAGGAGGGTGGAGGGGGAAGAGTTAGGGCTTTGTGGATAAATAGAGCTGAGGTGTTAACCGCGAAACAATGGAAATGTTGAATTTTACAAAAAAATATTGCCAACGGGAAGGAGGTAAGTGATGAAAAGGAGGGGCCCCAGGACAGAGCCTTGAGGCACACCTGATATTACAGGAGAGGGAGGGATTTGAAAGATTTAAGCTGGATGAACTGAGTGCGGCCTGAGAGATGAGAACCAGTCAGGAGGGTTGTGGGAGATGCCGATAGAAGCTAATCTGTAGAGAAGGATGGTGTGGGAGATGGTGTCAAAGGCCACACTCAGATCAAGGAGGATATGGAGAAAGAGTAATCCAGAGTCAGCTGCCATGAGAATGTTTTGTGATTTTCAATAAAGCAGTTTCTTTGCTATGGTGGGGGCAGAAACCAGACTGGAATTGTTCATAAAATCTGCGTTACATAGATGTGAAGTTGAATAACATTTTTTTTTCCAAGTATCTTGGAAATGAAGGGTAGGTTAGAGATGAGGGAAGATTATTGTAGTTGTTTTGGATCAGAACCAGGCTTTTTCAGAACTGAGGTGACAGCTGCAGTTCAGAAGAGAGTGGGAACAATTCCAGTGGTAATCGAAGAATTAATGATGGCAGATATGAAGGGGAGGAGAGAGGAGAGGCAGGATTTAACCAGAGCTGTAGGAAGAGGATCAAGAAGACATGTGGAGGGTGGATGAGGTCAGTGATTTCAGAGGGAGATGGTAGTTGAAAGCCGGGGGAGAGCAGCTGATAGAGGTGGGGAAGTTTGGATCGAGGGAGGGGAGCAGAAACAGGACACAGATGTTGGTGGATTTTGTTGATTTTTTTTCCTCACAACTTAAGGGGGTTACAGTGGAGTAAAAATGAGAAGTAAATAAGTCAGCGGGGTGGAAAATATTATTTAGCAGTGAAAACAGCGAGAAGATAACTGGAATAATGTATCACAGGAGAAAGGCAGCTCGCATGTTCAAAAGTTCATTCGGCCAAAAGAAACCAAGACCATCCCAAAAAAAACCATCGAAACCCAAAAAGTTTACACTGGTGAGCAGCGGGCAGCAAGACGCACCAGCGTCCACTTAACCACCTTTGTTTGGATTTTGGTCTCTGGAGCTGGAGAAACTGCCTTCACATTTCTGCAGTTAATATTAAAATATATATATTTTAATATATATATATATATATATTTAAAATAATGTGCCTCAAAAGACTTAATTTTATTTAGAAATAATTGTTAAATCATGAATATACTGTGAGTAAAGTTATGAGGAAGCTGCTCCCATCGGTCTTCCCCTCTCATTTTCTTCATTCACGAGCTCCTCAAAGTTCTCCTTCCATGATCTCCACACACTCCTCACTCGTTAGTAAATTTCCAGTTCATTACTTCCTCATTCCAACACCTAGTCTCCTTGTCTTCCTTCCTCCGTGCAGTGGATATACTTTTAAAAGAATGTATAATATAATACTCTGAAAACAGAGTGCAGATCCTTAGACCAAAGTATTCAAATGCCCATAAACATTTTCTGTTCATAAAATATAACAAAATAACTACTAGATTTACCGACTGTTACTTTGACTCAACAATATGTAATCCTTCATCAGAATAATTTTTATTACCAAATGTGTCAGGACATCACTGCTGAGCGTCATGTCCTGGGCAGGTGGCCCAGTGTTTTATGTTTTCTTGATATGGTTTCCGTTTTCTCAGGTTGTTTTGTTATCTGTTATAGTTGCCTTCAGTTATTTCTAGTTCCTTGTGTCTCTCTGTATTCTGTGTCAGGTTGGCATCTCTGTTCCCTTGTCATACTTCCTGTTTTATTTTGATATCCATCTAGCCCCTGTCTGTTGTATTCAGTTTTGCTTCCCTCTGGTCTCGTCTTGGTTATCAGTGTCACCTGTGTTCCCACCTGTTTCCTCTTCCCTCATCAGCCCTTCTGTGTATTTAAGTCCTGCGTTTTCTCTGCCTGTTTGTCGCGTCGTTGATGTTTGTGCCGCATGTTCCAGTGTTTCTTTGTTTTTCCCTTCATCACCCCTCCGTAGGATTTTGGTGTTCATTCTCCTCGAGCCTTAATAAACCTCCTTTAAGTTATGTTTACCTCTGGAGGTCCTTCGTTTTTGCCCTTCCTCACCCGTTTCCCTCCCGGCCATGACAGAACGACGCGACCATTATAAACACCCTCTTCGGCTCCAATTTTTTCGACGGCACTCGTCTAGCGCTGGGGGGCCCGGCGTCTTTGAACAGTCCCCGTCATCGTCACTCACCTGCTTCTCCTTTCGCTGATCCCTCCCTTTCTTGGCAGCCGCAGCGGGAGGGAGTTCCCGGGCAGCAACGGCGGAAGGCACCCCTAGAACCGAGCGGTATAACGCCGCGGACCACTTCACCACTTCACGCCCAATCCTCTGTTTCGTGAGTAACACGTGGCTTCAATGCTACTATGCCTTAAGGACAGTTATTCTCGTCACCCCCCTGCCTTTCCCCTCCCTGAGGGTGCAAAGCAGACCATTATGCGTAGGGTGGATTCAACTGGTTATGGACCTTCTGGCTGACCCATGTGAGCAGGAACAGCAACACAGCTCACGGCCCAGCTGCAAGGGCTAGTCGACGATTACTCTTGGCTATTTTGGCTCTCCTGCATGGGTTTAGTGCAGGATTTCTTAACCTCCACCCTTCACCTACAGCAGTCCCCAGTGTCAGCTCAGTCTCGGTCCCCGTGTCAGCTCAGTCTCGTCCCAGTTTCAGCTCAGTCTCGGTCCCCGTGTCAGCTCAGTTCTCGGTCCCCCGTGTTCGCTCAGCTCGGTCCCCCGTGTCAGCTCAGTCTCGGTCCCCACGTGTAAGCTCAGTTCTCGGTCCCCCGTGTCGAGCTGTGGCTCCGGCTCAGTTCCCAGTCAGCTGTGGCCCGGCCTCCTCCTCGGCCTCCGTTGCTGAGCTCCTGCAGCTCCGCGCTCCTGTTCGGCGCTCCTGCACCCGCTCATGTTCCGCGGGTGGCGGCAGCACCAGCGCCTCAGTTCAACTACGCCGCCTTGAATATAGTAACCCTAAGACACCTCAGTGCTTCCACGGAAGCCAAGCAGATCTCCTGGCTCTCGTTCTGCTTCCACGCATCGGCTGCTTCACGCGCGCACAGAAGATCTTCCCATGGCTCTCGTTCTGCTTCACGCGGCACAGCAGCTCTCCATGGCTCTCTTTCTGCTTCCAGCGGCCAGCAGCTCTCCCTGGCTCTCGTTGCTTCACACGCAGTAGGCTGGTTCCACAGGCCAGAAGCTCTCCTGGCTCTCGTTCTGCTTCCACGCAGCAGGCTGCTTCCACGCGGCCAGCAGCTATCCCTGGACTATACATGGCTCTCGTCTGAGTCCCACGCCGCCGTCTGCTTCCACGCGGCAGAGCAGCTCTCCCTGGCTCTCGTTCTGCTTCCACGCAGCCGGCTGCTTCCACGCGGCCAGCAGCTCTCCATGGCCTATCGTTCTGCCTTCCCCACGCAGCGGGCTGCTTCCACGCGGCCAGCAGCTCTCCCTGGCTCTCGTTCTGCTTCCACGCGGCCAGTCGTCTCCCGGCCTGCTTCCACGGGGCCAGCGCTCTCCATGGCCTATCGTTCTGCCTTCCCCACGCAGCGGGCTGCTTCCACGCGGCCAGCAGCTCTCCCTGGCTCTCGTTCTGCTTCCACGCGGCGGCCTGACTTAAACGCGGCCAAGCAGCTTCATGGCTCTCAGTTCTGATTCCACGCGGCCGGCTGCCCTCAGGATGCTTCCAAGAGGCCAGCACGCTACTCCCTGCTCTCGTTCTGCTCACGAGGCCAGTGTCCCCGGCCTGCTTCACGCGCCAGCAGCTCTCCCTGGCTCTCGTTTCTGCTTCCAAGCGGCCAGTCGTCCCCCCGGCCCTGCTTCCACGCGGCCAGCCAGCTCTAACGCTATCCGCTCATGATTCCACGCGGCAAGTCGTCTCCCCGGCCTCTGCTTCCACGCGGCCAAGCAGGCTCTCATGGCTCTCCGTTCTTGAATACAACGATCGGCAGTCGTCTACAGGCCGCTTCAACGCAGGCTCAGGCCAAGCCTCCTCCCTGTCTTTCGTTCTGCTTCCACAGGGCCAGTCGTCTCGCCGCTCCACGCGGCCAGCGCTCTCCTGCTCTCGTTCTGCTTCACGAGGCCCATCGTCTTCTCTCCGGCCTGCTTCCACGCGGCCAAGCAGCTCTCCCTTGGCTCTCGTTCTGCTTTCCACGCGGCCAGTCGTCTCCCGGCTGCTTCCACGCTGGCAAGCAGCTCTCCCTGGTCTCGTATGTTTCCACGCGGGCCAGCTCGTCTCCCGGCCTGCTCCACGCGGACAGCAGCTCTCCCTGGCTCTCGTCTGCTTCCACTGCGGCCAGCTCGTTTCTCCCGGACCTGCTTCCACGCGGCCAGCAGCTCTCCCTGGCTCTCGTTCTGCTTCCACGCGGCCAGTCGTCTCCCGGCTGCTCCACTGCGGCCAGCAAGCTCTACCTGGCTCTCGTTTCTCGCTCCACGCTGGCAGTCGTCTCCCGGGCCTGCTTCCACGCTGGCCAGCAAGCTATCCTGGCCCCCGTTCTGCTTCCACGCGGCCGTCGTCTCCCGGTCCTTGCTTCCACAGCGGCCCAGTCGTCTCCCGCATTGCTTCCACGCGGGGCACAGTGTCTCCCGCCTGCTTCCACTCGGGCCCGAGCTTCCCTGGCTCTCGTTCTTCTTCCAGCGGCCAGCAGCTCTTCCGGCCTGCTTCACTCGGCCAGTCGTCTCCCGGCCTGCTTCCACGCGGCCAGTGTCTCCGTCATGATTCCACGCGGCCAGTCTCACCGCACTCCATGCCCCTCTTTAGCCTTCAGTTGGTTTCCCTATGTCTGTTCAACCTAGCACTCCGTCAGTTCCTCCAGTGTCATTCCTCCAGTGTCATTCCCCATGTCCGTTCCTTCCCAGTAGGTTCCAGTCAGCTCCCGGTCGCCAATCCTCCTCACCGTCAGACTCACGAACTATGCCCGGCAAACAAGCCCCAGCACTGCACTCCAGTGTTTTTCGAGCCGCCAGGGGGTTCCCGCATCGGTTCGGACCTTCCGGTTTCCTGCGTCTTGACCGCCCTGGGCTCAGAGGGAGTCCGGGCATGTTGCGCTCTGGTGAGTTGTCGGTCGCCCGCCGCTGGGAGCGCGTCGGCCTCACAGCGTCTTCTCTCTCGTCTTCGCGCCGCCGCTGGGAGAGCGGTCGGCCTCCAGCGGGGTCTTCTCCTCGATCTTCGCAGCCGCCGCTTGGGAGCGCTGTCGGGCTCCAAGGTCTTCTACTGTCTTCGCCGCCGCCGCTGGAGCGCGGTCGGCCTCCAGGCTTCCTCGTCGCCGCCGCCGACCGCTGGGAGCGGGCGGTCGGCTCCCGCGATCTCCTCCACGTCGCCGCCGCCGCTGGGATGCGCGTCGGCCTCCAGCGACTCCTCCACGTCGCGCGCGGCTGCTGGGGCGTGGTCGCCCCTCGTTGGGATTGTTGACCTTGGCTCTGCGGCCCTCCTTGGACTGTGCGTATTTGTTTTGACATTCACCTGAAATATCTGAAATGTGGAATACTTTTTTCAACCATTGCAGGTTTGTTGCTTGCTGTTTTTGTCTTTGTTATAGCTCCTGCTCTGTTCCTTGTGTTTGCCCATGATTTGACATTTGAGCTATCCGGGCCTTGTGCCCGTCTAGATTTTTGTTTAGTCCTGTTTTTTTTCTCATCCCCGTGTTGTTTTGTGTTCTTGTTTTCTCTCGGACTGTTGTTAGCTTGTGCCATTTGCTTTTGTTTGTTCTGTTCCTTTGCTTATGTCTTTTTGCCTCCTCGTGCTCTAGCCCTTGCTCCGTGTCCTTGTGTTTTGGTTTTGTTCCGGACTTTGTTGCCTCCTGCTCGGTTTGTTTTTGTTTTTTTCACACAGTGTTTGGTTTTTCACTGGGCCTTATCCTTGCTGCTCCCTGCTGGGTTTTGTTTTTGCTTTGGGCCATACTTCTCGGTCCCCCGCATCCGCACACTGGTTGGTTTTTTGATTCTTGTCTTGGCCTTCGGAGCCGGCATTTGAGAGGGTGGGG
Source organism: Amphilophus citrinellus (assembly GCA_013435755.1). Taxonomy (NCBI): domain Eukaryota; kingdom Metazoa; phylum Chordata; class Actinopteri; order Cichliformes; family Cichlidae; genus Amphilophus; species Amphilophus citrinellus. The sequence continues at coordinate 11,069 of JACBYM010001134.1, forward strand.
TTTTTTAACTGTTCATGTCTGGGCCGGGGGCCCAGTGTTTTATGTTTTCTTATATGGTTCAGTTTTTTCAGGTTGTTTTTTTGTTATCCGTTATAGTCTGCCTTCAGTTATTCTGTTCCTTGTGTCTTCTCTGTATTCTGTGTCAGGTTGGATTATCTGTCCCTTGTTCTACTTCATGTTTTATTTTGAATCCATCTAGCCCCTGTCTGTTGTATTCAGTTTTGCTTCCCTATGGTCTCGTCTTGGTTATCAGTGTCACCTGTGTCCCACCTGTTTCCTCCGCCCTTAATCAGCCCTTCTGTGTATTTAGTTCCTGCGTTCTCTGTGTTGTAGCGTCGTTGATGTTTTGTGCCCGCATTGTTCCCAGTGTTTCTTGTGTTTTCCTCTTCGGCCCCTCGTAGTATTTGGTGTTCATTCTATCCGAGTCCTTAAATAAACCTTCCCTTTAAAGTTATGTTACCTCGGAGTCCTTCGTTTTGCCCTTCCCACCCGTTTCGTCCCCGCGCCATGAATCACTGATGATATTACACCCAAAAAGGGAACCTTTCTTTGGCTGACCAAATCCAAAGAACAAGACAAAAAAAGGTCAAAACTGTCATGGTCCTCGGCCAGTGTTTATGTATTCCTTTTGTATGTTTTTATTTGTCTTTACGGTTTCTGTTGTGGTCTTCCCTAGCCTGTCATATCTGTGTGTAACAACTGTTAGGGTATTTCCTGTTTTTATTTTGTCTTCTTGGTCCTTGTGCCTTAGGTTAGTTTGGCCTCCTGTGTTCCCTCCAGCCTGGTTCCCATTTGCCCATACCTAGTGTGATATATATGTCTGTGTTTCCAGTCAGTTCTTTGTCGCTCATTATGTGTACTCTTGCTGTCTTGCGTGTATGTCAAGTCAAGCCATTGTTTCATCTCTCCCTGTCAGGGTTTGTTCCAGGGAGCGTTTAATGTGGTGGTTGTTGTAGGAGATGTGTAAATGGAAATCCGAGTGTAAAAACACCACCCGGAGTTTGCATTTTGGCGGTTTCCTCCTTCCCGCCGCTCAGTGGCGATCCTTGACACAAACCCATTTGCTCAAAAAACTGGGGTTGCTCTACCGTCATTTTACCCTTCAGGAAACACGTAGGTCCCAATTTTATTATCTTCAATTTGTAGCCATTTTGTTGTGACGAGGTGGCTGTTGGGGGGCCGAGTTTGGACTCAAGGTGCAGGAGGCAGGGAGACAAATTTAACTCAAAATGCAGCTTTAATGCTTGAAAATCACAAGATTCCACTTTTAGAAAGAAAGAAAGAAAGAAAAGAAAAAACCTGAAACAAATTTCACAGGACAGGAGTCCAGAATATAAAACCTGGAGACAAACAGGGGACCACTCAGACCAGAGAAAATAAAGCTTCACAGGGACACTGAGGACACTGAGATTAAAGAGGGCGTGGCAAAAGTATGACATTCTACTTAAGTAGAAGTACAGTATTGTGTTTTTTTAAAAAATACTTTGGTAAAAGTCAAAGTATTGGTTCACACTCTTTACTTAAGTAAAAGATAAAAAAGTACAGGCTCTGCTCTGAAATGTAATCAAAGTCAAGAAAGAAGAAAAGTAAAAGAGCTCTTTGGATGGACGTTTTCTACCTGTATTCTGTGGTAAAGCTAACTGCACCTTTATATATTATTTTAATAAATAAAAACTACATGATAACACAAAATGCTATTCCCAATCTAAATTTTAATTATAAGAATGTACTCAGCTTGAATCACAAACTGTGAATGAAAGGGAATTTAACACAGCTCTATTCTATGTGTCTTCCATAGTAGAGGCGTGATGTGACTCCACCTAAACACCAACATGAGGATACTCAGGGTGACATGGTTACAGTGGGACTTTCAAGAAGGTGGAGGACCACCTAAGATCAGCTGTATGGCTATGCAATGGGGAGAATGAATCCAAAGCTTTATATTGTGAGCTCCAGTAAATGAGTTGGTGTTGTGGCAGGCTGTTGATTAAGCGACACTCCTGCTGCTGCTTGCTCTGGGTGTACTGCTTGTGTGGATATGAAGTGAAATCACAAAGATGTCAACCCAGTATTTACAGCTCTCTCGAGCTGATCTCCATCCCCTACACGACAGCATACAGGCTGTAGAAAACTGTTGGATTCAGTGAATGCATCTCAGCATCAGCAGCTTTGATTCAAACTCATATATGCTGCACATTGATAACCTGTAACTTCTGACCATGAAACACAAACACTGGCTCCCGTCAACACAGCGCCCTTACGGTAATACAGTTACACAAAGCTAAACTATTTATTAAACACTAAAACTGCAGTATTTCATACAATCTTTGAATAACACAAGTAGCATTACTTCAGTTTGTTTTGCAGTCCTTCCCTTAACTCTAACTCTCTCCTTGTCCTCTTTCTCCATCTCTGAGTGAAAACTTCTCTCTCTCTTTGCTCTCTCCCTGAATACAGAAGCTCTTCTTTTAGCTAGCGACCACTGCTTCTGACAAACTGCCACCCACTTTGTGTGTTTGCAGCTATTTGTTGAGCATTAGTAAACGTCTGGCATTTCGCCACAGTTACCTCCCTTTATGCTCGCTCCTCTTCAGTTTAGTGCTAGCCTAAGCTGTTATGTCCGCGAGCATACTTCACGGGATTCGGTTCCGGCACGCTGGATCCTGATTTTATAGAGCTATAAAGAGGACATTAATATTGGGTTTGTGTATTTTATCCTTGTTTGTAACCGATACAGCCCCCGGTGATGGTATGCGACACACAGTCACGATTGTACTCTTATATTGTAATATTCCTCCGTTTCAGGCAGATGCTTGATGACTGACGCGCACTGACCGGAACCGCAAACTTCTCCCTGACGTGTACTAAAAGTAACGAGTCTGTTTTGAAAAATTGTTAAGATAGTAGAAAGTACGATACTTGTGTAAAAATGTAGGGAGTAAAAGTAAAAAGTACTCACAACATAAATACTCAAGTAAGTACAGCCTTACCTAACAATCTATTACGTACAGTAACGAAGTCTTTTGACTCGTTACTTCCCACCTCTGGCTCTTAAAAATACTCACAGGGTAATAGGGGGATAGTGGCCACAGCAGAGTAGAAGAAAAGGGAAACAGAATCCAGACTAACGAGTACAAGGGGACGCAAAGGTATAGCGCCAGCACAGGACCACTGAATTCCCAAAACAAACGGAAGTGAATACGAAACGGGGAAAACTAAGAACAACACAGGAAGGAAGGAACAATGGAAGGAGGTCGGAACATGAGGGAGAAACTAAAGTTCTATAAAACATACTTGAAGTGAACCCTAAATCGAGGATCAGCAATATAATCCCACAGTAACGTTACAAAACAAAAACCAAAAGGTCCAAAAAAACTCAGAAAACTGGGCAAACGACCAGGACCAGGACAGGTGCACAGTTCACGGTTGCTACTCTGGCGGAGCTAAACGGAAATGTTCGATCGGGGGTCACCACAGCCTGCACGCTCCCTTGGACAAGCTGTTTATGTCAGCTGGGTCCACGGAGATGCTGGAAGTTGTCTCATCAAAGGGGCGGCCGCTTTGCCTAAGCTGGCGACACAATAAAACGCGTGTTTGTGTACTACAGTTTTGATTAAAGACAGTTTCAGACTTGGCCCAGTCCTCGATCACCAACACTGAAGTTAATGTGCGACAACAGCCACAGTATATCAAACTACAGCTGTATTTTCTCAGAAAGAAATGGCTCAGAAATACCACCACCGTAAGATGGAACAAAAAGGTGGATGCAAGATCATTAATTCAGTTTTATTTTTCTTGCCCATCAGATGGGCTCAACATAAAGCGTGAACATACCGATTTTCAAATATTTGCTCATTTCTGGACTCCATCAGAAGGTGTTTGATCCACAAATCGATCATACAATAATGATCACATGTTCCGAACCATCATGTGTGGATGGGGGTGGGGCAACAACTTCACCTTAGACACTGTTCAATAAATAAAATATCTTTAAGGCTGGTGAACAATGCCGCATGTAGTTATAATACAACAAACTCTTTCCTTCTATACGCAACTTGGAAAAAACTGAAAAAACTACTGTATCAGCACAGATCATCAGATTCAACAATAAATCATTCATATTTAATAATGTAAACGTAAGTTTGTTTCAGGAGCTTGCAGACGGCGTTTCTTCATCAGACGGAGGCTCCCGCTCATCCTGTTCTGAAAAGGGTCTCAGCCAGGGGCTCTTGTTGGAGGTAGATGAGGAGGAAGGCAGACAGTGGAGGGTGATGAGGAGAGGCGGTGGGACGTTATGATGGGGAGGAGGCGGGAGGTTGGAGATGTAGAGATCCGAGATGGGATGTTGGCCGGGCTTTGCTTTCCTGCGAAGACAAAATATATGCGATTACAGTTTTGTGACTTGCAGGACTGATTACTGACTGAATATAAAAGTGTCACTGATCATGTTGATTAAATAAACAGTGATATTAAACTCACCTTGGAATCATTAATCTTGGGGAAGAACCCAGGGACTCTCTCATGAGCAGAAAAGACCGGACTGGTTCTGGAAGCTGCTCGGAATGACAAAATAAATGTTAAATTTAAAAGGGAAAATAATTTTTAATTCAGATGTGTTTCATGTAATATTAACAGTCAGTACGATAATTCTCAAATCTTAATAGGAATCAGCTTAATTTGTACACAAACTCATGAAATGAAGATGCCGTACAACTTAATAAAATGAGTGTTGGATGTTTGAAGTATTTGCAGAACGTCAATTGAATCCTGAAAACTGAGTGATTTAATATTGTCAGAATTTACTCTTTAGAATTGACTGGGCGGTTGACACACGGAACCATTTGCTCTCGGACCAAGATCCCTGGATTGGTCCTTAATCTATTTATGTGACCTTGGTGGCAGCAGGTAGCCCGCTTCTGACAACCCTAAAGATAAACCCAGAAGTGAGTTTTCAATAAAGCCATCTGAAAGATCTCACAGAGTCTATGGACATTACTTTACCTGCTGGTCCGCACTCGACCACAGCCAACAGTGACAACAGCGACCAGCGCAGTACAGACTTCCAGAGTTCACCATTTTTTAAAAAAGCTGAATAAATATGAGGTCTAATAGTGAATAAATGTTATCTCCTTGGTCTTGATGTCTTCTCCAGAGAGGAGCTCAATGAACTGACTGATGTCTTGAGAGACCCAGCTATTTATACCGTGCAAAAAGCATAAAAAGACCTTGGTTTGCTACAAACTTCCTGGTTCATCTTCTTCATGTTCATTTGAATACGTGGAAAAAATTCCACCCAGTGACCACCAGCTATAAACGAATATCATGCTGTACATATGTATAAAACTATGTGTATATCCGAGAAACAGTCTTTATCTGAAGGAGAATCACTCAGCAACAATTTTTTGACTACTTGATGGTAATTGTGTCATTGTAGCAAAAATTCGTGACAGATATCAACCGAACAGATTAAAACCTTATTTGTATTCAAAAAATATTTTATCACCATCAGTCGGGTTTTAGAAAACATTCATAGTAACAGTTGACTGCCTCCCTGAATTGTCCTAAATGATGTCCTTAAAAGCTCTTGAAGCCAAGGACTTCAGTAATCAGTTACGTTCCAGGACCACCACAATAACTGAAACTCCGCGAAGTAGTAGGGAAGCTATATTATTTGAATTACTTATACATTATTTTAGTAGTATCCCCAATTTGAAGTTTTTATAAACCCTCCCCACACCACCCATACCACCAAATATCTACATTACTGTACAGGCATGTACACGCATGTGAAGAACGGAGAACCGCAAAAACTCGCGATAAATACCGCAATAACATATTGTACACTAATATTGATTGACAACCGCCGAACCAGTGAGTCCGCATGAAAAGCGAACCGGGAAGTAGCGAGGATTACTGTACTGTGCGCCCTCGTCATTAGATCTGTCCAAGGCCTTGGACAAAGCTGATCATGAGTATTTTGTGTCAAGGGCTTTGGACTTAGAGGCGGACTGAACAGGATGAGGTTGGGTTCGAAAATATCTGACTGGCTGTAAACAGGGTGTACAATATGATGTCAAACAGCAAGTTAGCTGGCATTGTTTGTTTCTAAGGGGGTAAACAAAGGGGTCAATTTGAGGAACTACACTGTTTACCAATTTTATTGGCCGTGGTCTTACAGTGAGATGTGCTATTTTTATGCAGATGATTCAGTTAATTTATTGTCATGCAAAAATCAGTTGCCCTTGTTTTTGGCACTTAAAGTCCTCTTCTGGGCAAGCTTTCGTTTCAACTATTGCAACTTACAATTGTTACGATGCAATAAGACAATAAGAAAACGGTGCCTCCATATCCTCCCTGCTATCACACACCACACATGGTTTACTCATGATTTGTATCGTCATTATCAATATCTTGGCATACACTAGAGATGAAAATTTATCTTTTAAGCCCCAACATTGAAAATCAACCAGCTCAGACAGGTTGTGGCATTTAAGCGATGAACAATTGTACATAAGGGGCCCAAAGTGTGCAAACAGAATATCTCCACCCCTTACACTTTACACCGTTACAGCAGCAGCAGCCTGACGTTTGCTACGAGGATATTGGGGAATTGAGATGATGAGTTTATGCGAACAATGTTTTGATCATTTTGTTGGATGCTTTGTGTCAGGCAGTCATATTATGAAACCAGGCCGCTGTGGCTGAAACCTAATGATAAAGCAGCACTCATATAAACTGAACATAAAGAGATCCTATTACACAAAGTATTCTATAACATAATTACATGGACTTTTTTCTACTTGTGACCAAGCATGATAAATCGACTCCACAGGCAAGAGAAAATGGCTAAGTCAAAATACAACAAACAGAAGAGGGAAATAGAGGCCTATGCACAAAATTTAGATGAATATTGACCAACTTGATGACACGGCAACCAATCAAAAACCATGATAGATCCATCTCTTTCCATCCACTCCTCCATTTGATGCATTTCTACCTTTTTATTTGGGTCCTAGAACAGAAGTCTAACATGCAGACATGCTTTGACCCTCCGTCTCCCCAGCAACAGCCTAGCTCCGTCTACATGGACACCTAACGCATTTCCAAGTGAAAGACATCAAAAAAGAATTTCTGTCCGGCGTATCCTTGGTTGCCCATTCTGTCGGATTATGGACACTTTAGCTCAGAGTAGCATCCAGATCAAATCCAAACCACCTACAGTTTGCTCCTTTACGAATGTGCCGGTAGCCGACATCTATACTCTGAGCTCCTCACCTTTATTGTGTGCAGCAGAGCCCCTGGGACACCCTTACAGATGAAGCTCATTTATGCTGTTATTTCCACATCTTATCTTAGGTCAGTACTGCAGTGCCACAGGTGAGGTTAGGAATGCAGATGGACCTGTGAGTCGCCCTACAGCCTCACGCTAGTTACCACCACCAGGCGCCACCATTGACGTCAAAGAGGCCACATCACCTGTGATCTTAAGCTACCAACTCCGTCCCTATAGATTTATAGATTGTGATGGTACTGAACAATTGAAGACTGATTTATATAAAAACAGATATGAAGATTAATCTTCTAAGTGCACAGCATTGCGCTACTGTTAACCAGCCAGAGCTGCTGTACGTGGGACTTGCCGTACGTTGCCGCTGTATAACATTCATCAGCCTCCCAATCTGAAACAAAAACAGGCCTTCATGAAACCTTTGTGCCTCCAAACAATGACATAAAGGACAACTGCAAGGAGACTAGAAAGGAAATGCTGGTCTCATTCAGTGATTGGAAAAACAAAGGTGGGTTGGGGGGTGGGGGCAGGAAGGAGTGACTAAAAGTTGCATGTGGCACAAATAGCAGAACCACGACACTGAGACTTTCCGTTTCCTGCATTCTCGTAAGCTTCTCAATATAACAGCAAACATCTCAGCAGTTTGTCTGGAAAGCAAAAGAGAGACTAAAAACAGTTTCATCCAAGCGGACGGAGCAAAAATTCGGTTTTATCGAAACAGGGGGGTTTGCAGCACAGTGGATGCCAGCAAAATGTACTGTTCTATTTTACTTTTGTGGTTTTAAATAAAGAGGATCTATCATATTGTAGTTTTAAATGAGCAGCCG
>JACBYM010001135.1:0-32421 GCA_013435755.1 Amphilophus citrinellus
AATCTATTTGGTAGGAGGGAACTACCAAATAGTTTTCCCTACTCCCCTAACCCCAGTCTTAGGCTAAGGCTAGGTTATTAGGCTGTAATTTTTATATAGCTTTCTAATTATTCTACTGCAACAGTTTCATAGCTCTAAAAATCTGTGCATGGACTTGAGCTGTTTTTGAAGTCTTCTCTCCCTTGTCATGTTGGCAAAATAAAGACTGTATAAGACTGAATTCAGACTCATACACCAAAGGAAGATTTTTTAAAAAGGTGTTTGAGAGACAACAAGAACTGGAGTGGAGCCTGAGTCATGGTTAACTCAGGGATTTACTGCCATGAGCTTTGTGTTGTGTTATCAAAGACTGAGGCAGGTGGAGCAGGAATGATTATGGAGAAAATAGTCTTATTTGTGAATGGAGTGGTTTTGGTCCAGGGGCTTTTAATCTGGAATCCAAATGAAGGAGGAAGTCCTAATACAGATATTAATTCACAGAAACACGAATGCAGTAAGGAGAGCTTGATTACCACCACTCAGGTTACGACTATCTTCTTTGTCCTTTTTGCCCTCACAGTTGCATGAATTGTTTGCCTTGCTGCCTGACCGCTTGTACATGCTCTGCCAGCTGTCAAAGAATTGGACTTTGTTGTTGTTGTGTCCTGCATTAAATTCACTTTTTGATCAATAATTACAAAACTGATAAGTGTTCTGTATTAGTAGCTGATTTTGTGGTCAAGGTGACATAGAAACTAATTTCACGAGAACTTTATATTTTATCTCCCTTACATTGAAGATGCCTTCAGGCTTTAATGTTTTATTCACAATAAAGTTACATTAACTAACAAAACTACACATTTCAACACTTGTTGCCGGTGAGGAGTAAGAGAGCGTAAATACAGTAAACAGAATGTTGGCTGCAAGACTGTAGAAGGTGTGGACAGAAAGGTCAGATTAATGTAACAAGTGAGTCCTGATTGGTTAGGGTGAGTTTTGGGGGTGAGGCTCGACACATGCATGGAAATTAAACTACAACACCAAGAAAGTCATGCTTCTGCTTTAAAAAAACCACTGTGCTAGTGCCGCTTTTGATTTTCACAAATACATTGATATTATTTTAAACTGTCTACTAATCACATTTGTAACATGATGTCATAGATTGCACAAAATCGTATTGTGGAGCTGTCTTTGATTACTGAAAAATCAGCATCGGTTATTAAGATTTAAAAGACATTCTTATAGTCAGCAGCACGTTGTAGGAGTTCAAGATCCATGCTCTGTTTTTCACATAAGGTCTTCAGTGTTAATAACAGGAATCTGGCGCCTTTGTTTGTTGCCCAGTACTGCATGTCCCACCCCTATAAAATCAGACATACCACAGGTCCTGTTTGCAGGATCAAAGTGTGGGCTCTTCACAGGGATCATTCAGACTTTACATCATGATTTTTCAAGTTGTTTTTGACTCGATATGAATTTTTACAAGTTGGCTGTCATTCATTTTTGTCTTGTTAATTTTGTTTGATATCTGATAAAAAACCGCAGGCCTCACAACTTTCCACCAGGACCCTGGGCTTTGCCTCTCCTAGGAAATGGTTTTCACAGGAGTTGACTTCAAATCAGTGGGGAAGGTGAGACTTAAAAAGTATCACTTTTACACTACATGCATGCATTTGTTTTCATGCAGAGTCTTAACAGGGACACTTGAGCCTGGTCCACATGGATGTGCACAAGAAAGAACAAACATGCATCTTAAAGATTTTGCAGTCATCACTGTCACACGTCCAGAATTTGAGAGGAGTAGTTTCGGTGGGGAATGTTATGAACTTCAGAGTCTTGAAAAAATGTATTTTCATGGCCTACCTACGGAAGGCATCAAAGGAATATCGAAGTGTTCGTGAAACATTTCTCCACCAAATTTTTCTACATGCAGCTGGCTGAGAAGTATGGTCCTGTGTTCAGTGTGAAAGAGAGGCAGTGAGAGGATGGTGTCGGCCACGGGATACAAGATGGTCAAAAGAAGGCTCACCGTTAATCAGCTGGACAGCTTTGTCGATCGACCAGTTCTCCCTCTCTTCCATACTATCTATAACGGCCTTGGTGAGTACATGAACCTAGAAACGAACCAAATATACAATCAACAATCTGTATCTGAGGTTGGGGCGGGCCGTGTAAAACATACAACAAATTAAAAAAACAATGGGATACCCTTTAAAGAATATATTTTTAAAAATGTCACATTAATGTCACGATTTTTTTTTTTTTTTTTGAAGGGGTGGGGGGGGGGGGGGGGGGGGGGGTGGGGTGTTTGTATAGGGTATGCAGAGACTGTTAGTTATTCTATAAATGTTTGTCAAAGGTAAAATCTTTTCTGAGCAATGGTTACCTGTGGAGGAAGCAGAGGAAATTTTGCCAACACTCACCTGCGTTATTTTGGAGAGGGGCAGAAAGTCACTGGAGAAGTACATTGAAGTGGATCCACTTCCTTTGTGAAGCTTTCAAAGAGGAACAAGGCAAGTAAGACTGCAGGAATTCAGTTGAGTAAAGTGTTTGTCGTGCAATAAAAAAATTTTAAAGTGTGATTTGTCATGACTTGGTTTGACATATTCCCAGGAAGACCATTCAACCCCCAACTACACCATAAACAAATTCAGTGAGTAATGTGATCTGCTGTGTGGTCTTCGGACATCGCTTTGAATACAGTGATCCAAGTTATCGCAAGATTCTGGAGCTGGACAATGAAGCTATTGTGCTTGCTGGCTCAGCACAGGCAAAGGTATTCCTTGTGGTAAACTGTTATGTGTGTGGATACTAAACAAGCTGTGTTGGGGTATTACTGATCTGAGAACGGTCCATCATCAACAGCTGCTTGATGTCTTTTCCTGGCATCAAGAAAGTACCCTGCCAGGACCTCACCAGACTATCCAAAACCACTACAGAGAGATCAATGGAGTCTTGAAGAAGGAAATAGGAATCACCAAGACTTGAACCCGAAACCCGCGTGAGTTTATTGATGCGTATCTCCAGAGATGAGAGGAAGCAAAGATTTCTAGCAAGCTTGTGAAATAATATTAACATGAGATAGATTTGCATAAAGAATTAAAATAGTTTTAGATGCTTTGACAATTCCCCTGAGCAAGAGATCCTTTAGTGGCCAGAAGAACACAAAATAAAATTAATGTAAGTCAGATTCCTCACACGGACTTCAAAGTGAGATTAAGAGAACCTCTTCTTATAAAAAACATAAAACAGAACACAGATGAGTGGCAGAGTATGTATGGTATACAGTTGAGGATTTTCTTTCATGCTCCTTTCTTCTTACCCCCCACCCCTCCCCATCTCCCCCCCCCACCCCCCTCCCGCCCTCATGTTAGGGGCCTGCACTCCTATACAGACATTCCAGTAAACAACGTCATACTTAATCAAAACAAGCAACAGTTAAAATGTCAGTTTAACATTTAGAACGAAGCACATGAAGCTGTAAAGAATCTGACACAGAAAGACACAGGTGTCCCACCCATGTTAATAGTAAAACGTTAAAAAAAAAAGGATAAGAAGACAATAAAGTGCCACATTGGTACTTAAGTACAGTGCAAGCTAGTGTGAACAAAGTAAAGTTTAAAAAATCGGGGCAATTCAGACGACAAGAATAAACTTGACACAGGGTAATAGAGCAAGAGAAAGAGACAGAAAGGCTAAGAAAACAACTAAACTCTAATGCAACCAAAAACTGGAGCTAAGAGTAAAAAATACTAAAGAACATACATGAAGATAACAATGTAATCAATAAACAAATTAAGTACCAGACAGAATGCTAAAAAAAAAAACAAAACAGGAATTTAAAAGTCCCCAAACTCAAACTACTCTCTGAAAATCATTAGCCTCATAGCATAATTGCCTAAGTCACATTTTGGCCAAATTGAGATACCTGGCTAATTCTACTTTGCTAACACTGTAGATTCATTTAGATAAGATATCTCAATTTGGCCAAAATATGACTGAGGCAATTATGCTATGAGGCTAACGATATGTGACTGGGAGAGCAAGAGCTACAATTTCTCTGGAAAATGTACAAACCTGCTGTAGAATAATATATTTGGTATTACTGTAAATTAGCCAATATCAGCTCAGCACTGTGGATAATGTCAGTATTTCTCTCTTACATTAGAAAAAACTGGATCCCCAGGCTGCTTCAACACTGAAACGCTGCTGTTATGCACCCTTGACCTGTTTGAGGCTGGAACAGAAACAACGGCCAACACTCTACGCTGGGCCCTGGTATTCATGATGACCTACCCAGACATACAGGGTGAGAGTCAACACTGATGTATTCCGTTTATCCATGATGACCCTGAACTCCTTGTTTTAGTTGTTGCTGTGCTTACATTTTCAGAGAAAGTCCAGGCAGAGCTAGACAGAGTGATCGGACAGTCACGCCAGCCCACCTTAGCTGACAGACCCAACCTGCCCTACACTGATGCTGTTATTCATGAGGTCCAGAGGTTTGGAAATATTGCTCCCCTAGGATTCCCAAGAAGCGCCAGTAAAGACACTACACTGGGAGGATACTTCATTCCTAAAGTAAAGGACTATTTACCTATTCACCCAGATATAATTATTTATAAACAGCTAATATCAAAAATATCTTATAACTCCTTTTCAGGGCACTGCTGCTACTATGATTCTTGCATCTGTGCTGTTTGACAAGAATGAGTGGGAGACTCCAGATGTCTTCAATCCTGAGCATTTCTTGGATTCACAGGGCCAGTTTCGAAAAAGAGATGCATTCTTTACCATTTTCAGCAGGTCCTTTTCAATCTACTTTTAGCTCATTATCAACAATCATCAAAGTTCCCATTTACAATTTGACTGCCACCAAATGCAAAAGACAAATACTTCTGTTTTCCCCCACAGGTAAACGTATGTGTCTTGGTGAGCCCCTGGCCAAAATGGAGACGTCCTTTTCTTTGCGTCTGTCCTCCAACGCTTCACCTTCACTCCTGTTCCTGGAGAAATGCCCAGCTTGGATGGTGTGTTGGGCTTCACTCATACCCCTCAGGAGTTCAGGATGAGGGCTGTGCCTCGCTGATGCCATTCCACATCAATAACCTGAAGCTACACAAATTTTTATCAGCATACTAGAAATCTACAGAGAAGCAAAATATAACATTCTGGCTTGCAACTGAAAAAGACATGCAGCTTTCTTATGCAAGTCTCTTATCATTTCTTTAAATAATATTCAGGAATAGCTCTTCCCACCTCTTGAAAAACATTCAGTGCTCTTTCAGGTCATCAATCTATCACAGTGAGACCATTCCACTGAGACCGTTTCTGTTCCACAAACAGTAAATGGAGCAGCTGCAGGGCCAGATGGATCTCTCTGGTGCTATGTCAGGTCTTTGCTGGACTTTTTTCATATTCTTAAGGACATGACTGTCAGATACTGTTCATCTGCTGTAGATAGTTTTGTATCTACTTTGTATCTTAAACAGCTAAAATGTAAGCATGTTTCTATCCTCCCTTTAATGAACACATTAAGAGACAAACAATTACATACTATGCAGTAATGGATATAATTTTGTAGTTGGCTTGCATGGTTTTAGGTGTTGTCTAAAGGTCTTCAGTTAATCAACTCTACCAGGAAATATGAAGAATATGTCACTGATGTATCAAAGCCACAATTTTAACCTTGAAAGAAAAGGTTTATTATGCTACAAAATCAATAATGCCACACTGAAAGTTGAGCCCTGTATTGTTTTGGTTGTGTTAATTACAGAGAGAACCCAACAGTGGTGACAGTGGGAAGGAAAACTCCCTTTTAACAGGAACAAACCTCCAGCAGAACCCGGGTCTGGGAGGGCAGCCATCTGCCACGACTGGCTGGGGCTGAGGGGAGAGAGACAGGACAAAAGACACGCTGTTGAATAAGGGCATCCAGCAGAGTGCGGTGTCAAGGCTTTGGCATAGCAAAACTAGATGTTGAGAAAAGATAGTCACACTAAAATATTCATTAAGGTGTTACAATTTACATTGAGAGTATTTTGTATTCTAATCTAATGATTCATTTAAAAAGTGCCATGATAAACCTTTTGGCTTTACATTTTACTTAGTAATTTTGTTTTGAACTAATAAGCAGAGTGCATCACATGGGATATTTAGCATTGCTGGTTTCACCAATCTGCACTCTGTAAATCAGATTTATTCAGTATGTTAAGCCTTTTGTGGAACCCACATTCTGATAACAAAAATGTAATAAATAATAATTCACTATTTGTTTTTTCAATAAACACTAAAAAACTAACAGCCATTCTGTTAGCTCTGTATGTGGCTTGTTTTTGCTGATGGTGACATCTGACTAAAACTTGAGCCCCTCAGAGTTGCTTGCTTTGTATCCTGGCTATTATGAAGCTCCTTGTAGGACTCAGCACATGACCAACCCTGGGTATCATCAGTGAAGCCCAGGTCAGATTCTCTGTGTTGTTCAAACATGAAAAATAGATATTATTAAAGAATATTAACAGAAATTAGTTATTTGTGAAGTACCATAAATACAATGCTGTTGTTCAAATACAGTCACCCTCTTTCAATTTTCAAGGATTTACGTATCAGGACAAAATAAAAAAAAATAAAAAAGTCTGGTCCTCAACAGGACGTAAATTTAGGTAAATACAACTTCAGATGAAAAATAGATCATTATATGCAATAACTTTATTTTACAAAAATTAAGTGAAATGTGAAAAATTAAGAACACTCCATGGAGATTAAGAGAGTAAACTAGCAGCCTCTCTAAAAGCAGATTTTTTTTTTTTTTTTCCATTTGCTGGTCTGGTGCATTCAGGTAGGTATTAACACGATGCTGTGAAACGAGCAAAACAGCAGCTAGTGGTTCTTGTGCTTTATTTTATTTTATTTTATTTATTTTTTCCCTCTGTCATAAAACTGCTCATCAAATCTTGCTCTCAAAGGCCAAGTAGATATTTAGCAATGATGAATTAGCTGCCTCAAGTTCTGCCCTGATAATCAACATAAAAGAATGTGTGAACTCCAAGTAGGCTTATTTGAAAAAAAAAAAAAAAGAGGTCACATTCACTTCAGTGTCTGAATGTACAGTTTTAATTAAAAAGATTTTTTTAGTGTCAGTTTTTTTTTAAAATATGTTTTTCCCACTGGTTCTGCTCGTACAGTAGACTCATCCTAAATTTCCCTCCAGACACACAAACAAGCAAGTTTGTGAATGTGATCGAACTAGCACTGCCAAAAACATATTTAATATAAGACATAAAATTAGTTTTTTTGGAGCTCATTCAACAGTATGAAGAATGTGTTTGGCCCTTCATCTAATTGCTCATTTTCCCTCTTGAACTTGTTCCCTCACTCCCACCTGCTGTGGCCTCAGCTCTTGCTCTCCACTTCTGGCTCTGAATTTCTTGCTCTCCAGCCTGAACCTTTTCTTTGCCCCAAACCACCTTCCTCTTTATAATAAATCTCTCCTTACTTGGAAACAGCCAACCCTGGTTTGTTTTGCTTTGTGATTCATCAGTTCAGCTAAACAGTTTATAATATACTTGGAAGAAAGTAAACCAACCATAGCAAAGTGCAGCAGCAACAAAAGTCTGTACTGGACTGACTGAGCTGCACAGATTGTATTTTCAAATACTATAATGGTTCAACCCATTTTAATTCAGTGACATAAAGACAGGGAACACATGGGAGCCATACTGTATGCCACGAAATCTCCTGCTGTATGCAGCTAAGGAGCTTCATCTGCCCACTCAACAATTTCAGAATGGCAATCACATTGCTATGTTTGACAAGGGTAATCAAAACATAAGGAATAGTGACCCCTGTTATATAATTCAGTCAATATTCTGCAAACTGTTTTAGTAAGTTTTTGAAGATCACATTCTTTCTGTTTAAACTCAAACATAACAACTGCCTTATCGCTCACCGACCCCCCTGTGTAAACAGACAGCTCTGGGCTGAAGCAGTCTGAGTTTTACTGGATGCTGAAGGGGATTTATATAATACTCAAAGTATGTTTAAAATGTCTTGTAACTATTAAAGTTATTTAGGCATGAGTTGAAGACACACGGGGATGTATTTGTAAGCGGATTTATTTTTCATGTAAACAAATTTAAAAAATATGCTCAGTAAATTTATGCAAAGATACTCACGTTTCTCCCATTTTCTCTCATTTTTACAAACAATTCACCAGATTCAATAATATGTGACTATGTATCTGTTATATATAACAGAGACATTTGATAATGTTTAATTCATAGCGCTGTAAATATCTTTTTTTTCCATCATGAATGGAAATTGTATTTGTAATTATCAGATAAAGGATGCAAAGTTCACAGAACAGTTCAAAGTCAGTGTGTCAAAGTGTCCATAATATGTATAAAAACAAGTGCTGTTTTACCCACATGCAAATAAACTTTTAAGTGAACTTAATGAAAATACAACACATATTTATAAACAGAAGATAATATTTGAAATCCTTTGGCCTAATACAGATAAAGACTCAAGTCAGTATTAGAAGGGAATAATGTGAAATATAATGCTGTTCACTCAGCAATGATCAACACATGGCTGTTTTTTAACAAAGCTGTCTAACCACTAATATGTATTACATAAACACAGTTCTATTGTGTTCTCTTACAATATGTAAAATACAGATTAAATTGGTGTATTTATTCAAAGTATATCTTCAGTTGCAGGTCAGTTCTGTCATGTCATTGCTTCTCTGTGGGATTCTACAATGTTGGTGATTTGGTAAAAAGATTTTGAGGTTCAGCTCATTAATCCTTCTGTTTGGACAGAATGACATCAGCGAGGCACAGCAAGCATCCTGAACTCCTTGGGAGAATAGGTGAAGCCCATCACACCCTCCAAGCTGGGCATTTCTCCAGGAACAGGAGTGAAGGTGAAGCGCTGGAGCAGAGATGCAAAGAAAAGGAACAGCTCCATTTTGGCCAGGGGTTCACCGATACACACACGTTTACCTGTGGGGAAGCAATCAGAAGTATTTATCCTGCTGTCGCCAATTTTGGTATGAAATTTACTGTTGATGTAAACTTCATTTGATACCAAAAATACTTTAAAATTACCTGCTGAAAATGGTAAGAAGGCCTCTCTTCTTCGAAATTTCCCCTCTGAATCCAAGAAATGCTCAGGATTGAAGACATCTGGAGTCTCCCACTCATTCTTATCAAACAGGACAGACGAAAGTATCGTACTAATAGCTGTGCCCTTAAATAGAAATATACAATGTGGTCATCATCTTTTTATAAATAATTTACTGAATTATTTACAGACTAACGTTGATCTCTGGCTGAGTCTGGTAAATAGCCCCTTACCTTAGGAATAAAGTATCCTCCGAGTGTGCAATCTTTACAGGCCATTTTAGGGAATCCCAGGGGAACAATATTTCCAAACCTTTGGGTTTCATGGATAACGGCATCAGTGTAAGGTAGGTTGGGTCTGTCAGCTAGGGTCGGCTGGCGAGACTGTCCGATCACTCTGTCTATTTCTGCCTGGACTTTTTCTGAAAGGAGAAACAGAGTAACAACTGATACAGACAGCAATAACCATCACAGTCACATTTGCCTAAAATCATCCATGTATATTCTTCAGGTTTTTCTGATTTCTGTAGTTTGTGGCTGCCCATCTTTTGTGTCACCCTTCCTCCTGTCATTGACTGTCATTGACTGTCATTGACTTCATAGAAATCAATGACGGTGTACCATGTAGAAGTATATCTCAGTTCTTAAAATGCATGAATGTCTAGAAGGTCTGGGTTCGATTCCACCTTGGCCCGGGCCCTCCTCTCTCTCTGTGTAGAGTTTGCATGTTGTCCCTGTGTCTGCGTGGGTTTCCTCCAGGTACTCCGGTTTCCTCCCACAGTCCAAAGACATGCAGTTACTGGGGTTAGATTAACTGGCTACTCTAACTTGCCCATAGGTGTGAGTGTGGATGGTTGTTTGTCTTTCTGTGTTAGCCCTGCGACAGGCTTGTGACCTGTACAGGGTGTACCCTGCCTCTTGCCCCATGACAGCTGGGAGAGGCTCCAGCTCCCCTGCGACCCTGAACAGGATAAGCGGAAGAGAATGGATGGATGTTATAAAATGAGGCTCTGAAGCAAGGATGTCTCATTTCATCCTGATGCCTCTCTTGTCCTCACTTCTTTTACTTCTTTGTCGGGGGGGACTAAGACATGAAGAGAGGAGCTGAAGAGGGGAATCGAGGATGTGCAATCTGAGAAATAATGACATGGAGGAGAGAGTGATAAGGCACTAACCCTGTATCTCTGGGTAGTTCATCACAAATGCTAGGGCCCAGCGTAAAGTGGTGGAAGCTGATTCTGTTCCAGCCTCAATCAGGTCCAGGGTGCAAACCAGAAGTGTTTCTGTATTAAAGCCAGCATGAGGATCCTCTTTTTTCTAATGTAACAAAAAATATTAATTATTATCCACAGTACTGGGCATATTTAGGCTAGTTACATTATTACCAATGAATTTCATGACCCTGTGGTTTGTGCTTTTGATTCATTTGATTACTAGGGAAATGCATCTATCGAGTAGAGCTGGTGAAGCTGAGAGGTTTACTTTTGGGTTGCACATCACAAGTTGCTAGTATCTCCTCCTTCGTAGCCTTGTTGTACTCCCTAGCGTGTTTTTGCTTCAAGTACTGTACTGTGCTTTGTTGGCAGTTGTTGAAGTAGCTCCTTTTTTTAGGTGCTTAATCGTCACTGGAGACTGACATGGAGCTTTTGCTCTCAGACATGCCCAGGCTTGTCTCACTGTTGCATGCACTAGGGAACATAAGCACACGGTGTTGCTGAAGCAATGGTATCAAAATATGACATTTTATATCACATAAAAATTTAGACGGTATGATATGGCACAGCCCTACTGCAACATCGCTGTTTTGAGACTAGCAGGGAACTCTTGGTGTGTCTTATATCTAACTGTGTTCCCTTCAGTTCCTCTTCAGTTTTCTGCTACTAGTAATCTATTACAGGTAACGGGGTATCATATGGTTTATAATAGATGAACAAATAAATATAAATTTAAAAGCTGTGACAGCTGCCTTTTTTTCTGGTCCTGTTTTCCTCTCTCAGAGGCTATGTCTAGTGCTGCCCTCTTCAACTGTCTGTATCTGGAGATCTCCGCCTCTCTGGATCACCGTACCGTGGAGCTGCTGGAGTGCGCGGTGCGACTAGCCAGGGGCCAGTCTCCGTGGCCTCCGGGGACCAGCGCTGAGGACATGAGCGGAGGAGGCCAACGCGAAAGCATCACATCGCGTGCCAAACGTTTCCTGTCCAACCTGGTGCCTCGGTACCCTCGAGAGCGAGAGGTGGGGAAGTTCCTGAGGCAGAAGTCCCGTTCGTGCCATGACCTGGGGGCACTGTGATTGTGCCCCACAAGGAGCAAATGGTTAGTTTATTAATAGGAATAGCTGGAAGAGATGTATTATACCAACAAAGAGAAGAAGAGGTAGTGATAGAAAACAGGAGATGAGTGACAAAGAAAATGTGAAGGAATAATAACAGGACAATGTTGTGAGTGATCACCCAGCAGAGGGAAGCAGGCAGAATGGTGTTTATCTTTAGGACGATATTGAAATTCTGGACACAGAAAAAGAAAAGATTAAAATACTGTTGTAGAAACATGTAAATAAACTGTAGTAGTGATACTTAACTGCCACCTTCACAGCTTTGAGAATTAAATAAACTGTTTTTTGAGTCTTGAGAAAGTCAGTGCACACTGGCCTTGAGGTCTGTTATTTTACTAGCTACCACGTGCTTTTTTACGCTGAAGAGGAAAACACAATAAAAACAGTCCAAGCCCCAGATACAGTCATGACCACACATTTTTATAACTCATTTACAGGTTAGGCTTTCTGGTGATTCATTGTAGTAGGCAAAAAATAGTGACGGGTAAGTGATGACAGGTGGGAAATAAAGAGCTTTTAAAAAAAAAAAACCTGCACTCAAAGAGCCCAGCATGGGAATAAGAGAAGGAGCAGAAAAAGGAAAGGCAGATTATTGTATATGGAGTGATTGTTGCCATGTTACTGTTGTCAAGGAAACCTGGAGTCACTGAGACTTACACATTATGTCCATTTCAGCTCTGACTGCACCTCTACCCTTTCTGGTGCATGTCGACTGGGAGAGAAGAAGGATGATTCATGCACAGTAAATCATATATTTAAGTATAGAATTCAATGCAAATTAAAATGCAAAGACTTTTTTATCAGATATCAGCCTCCGTGCACTCATCTGAACAACGCTCAGAACCCTCAGCACTACCATCCTCCCACTGCCACCCACACGTGAAAAAAGATTTAGCACATCACAGGTCATTATACCCATCATTTGTTATCAAAGGGAGAACTGGGCTATAATACAAGTAAAAAATAAAATGGTGGCATGATATTCTGACTCATTCTCTTGGCTGCAAACTACTGGAACGAAATGAAAGGTTAAGATTCTGGATTGTCAACATGTGATGCAGGCTCCCTCGTGTGGCTGATTTAAGATCCTGCAACTAAGCAGAAAATGAAGAAACACATCCGGTTTGATTTTCTGGCAACCAGTTGACTTCAATGAAATGCATTTATGTGTTTAATATGTGCATGGCAGCATTGGAAAAAGAAAAAAAAAAAAATCACTAAATTCATTACGTTTTTATAATAAATAAGTACGAGTGTTGGTTGGTATCTGAATTTCTAAAAATAGATGAAATGAAAGGAAAAAAAAAAAAAATTATGGCACAAGGAATTATATTGCAGGTATAAAAATAGAGGCACCAACTCTGTGAGGAGCATGTGTATAATATCTACCTGAGCCAATAAATTGCTGATTTTGAACTCAGCCTCTGTTGAAATGATCCATGTTCAGCAAACCTAGTCAGTAGGATCGCTTCAGCTGAAATCCCACTCATGCAGATAAAATCAGAGTGAGCACCTGCAGGAAAACTGGCTTTTGTCCAGTTATAAACTGAGGTAGAAATTTCTACATGTCATCTCCCTACATTAATGATTTGAATAGCCCTCGTGAAGCTTTTTCTATTTTTCACCCAACTGATTTTTTTTAATATATATTTTTGGATATTTTATCTTCTGGCTTAATGATGAAAAAGTAAATACAATCAAATCGGAAAGAAAAAAAAAAAAAAAAAAGAAATAACCCATGAGAACATTTAAAGCAGACCTATGTTTTCACCAACACACACACACACACACACACACACACACACACACACACACACACACACACTTAATGGCTTTAAAAGACAAAAATATTTCTCTACTCCACACAGGGTCAAAGTATACATACAATTTAAAAATATACATACATCACCACTAAAATGTGGTTAAATGTCCATTAGCAAGTTGCACCTCACAATTTTCATAGCGATCAACAAGCTTGTGACATAATTGTGGCTGGTTATTTGATCATTATTTGGTAAAGTTAATTTCAGCTGGTTGGTTTCTTGGCACAAACCCAACGTAAGAATCGTCCGCAAAGTAACGTTCTGTAGGGTTTAAGTCAGGGCTTTGGGAAGTAGACAAAGACACGGAGTTGATAAAGAAGGAGGCATGCTGGGCTCTTCAAAGGCTGCAGGCCTGTAACTTCTTGTCAGCCAGCTTGAGAGACACCCAGGTGTTGAGCATGGATGCCCTCAGTTTGCACCACACCAGGTGGTCGCTCAACCCGAAGATCTGCGCTGCAAACTGAGCAGCAGCCTCAGGAGACAAAACAGTAGAGCAGCCAAGACCTGCAGGAGAAAAATAAAGAAAAACTTGGTTACCCAGAAGGAAAAAAAAAAAAAAAAAAAAAAAAAAAAAAAAAAAACAACAACAACACACATGATCATTAACTGCACAGTAGTCAGAGCTCTGCTCACCACTTGGCATGCGGAGGGATGACCAGACATCTTGTGATCCCCAGTCTGGAGTGAGAGGAGGGCAGTTGATAACAGGATAAGCAGTATTTCCAGACATCACTGGGCCAAGGCCGTTACTTCTCCCAGCCACAGCCACAAACACAGTGGGTATGCCGTCACCTGTGAAAAAGCAGAGAAATTATCATCTGATAAAGAAAGTCCAACTTCATTATACAGGTGGATTTATGTCAACAGTAATGCGCACCTTCGTATTCTGCTTTAATGCGGAGTGTCTCATCGGGACCCTTGTGCGCCGAGGTGACTCTGAGGACGCAGGGGATCCCATAAGAGGTGCACGCCTTCCTGATCTTTTCACAATGGGCCATATCTGAGGTGGAGCCCATCAATACCACCACCCTGCCGCTAGCCTGTGACTCCAGCAGCAACTGAAGACCGCACATGAACCATTAGATCATCAGTTCATTTCAGTTTAACCGCTCATGACAGAAAATCTCTGTTGCACTTGCTTTTTATGAATTACATGAAAAGCAGCTGCAGGTTTGTGTTATGTTAAATGACGTACATTGGTTAGATGACTCAAAGCAAACAATAATACCCCCCCAAGCTAAAGAATAGATTAGATTGTTTGCTCTACCTTGACCCTTTCTGAGACCCACTCAAAATTCCTCTTCACCATCTGCAGCGCCTCTGGGGTAACTTCTTTGAGGTCTCTGTACACCTACAAAGGGAAAAAAATACATATATACACATTTTAAGCTTCCCCCCCTCTCTTCTTCTAATCAGCATGAAAATAAAACAAAGTCAGCCAATGACCTGTTTATCTTTTTGCTGGCTCCGATCTCCAGCTGGCCACAGCCTCCATGAATCATTGTCGATCACGTCAGCGAGCACAATCTCTTGAGTTTTCACGTTGACGCCAAACTCAATCTATAAGCAAAGAAAAAAGAAAAGTCATTAATTCTAGTCCTGCAGTAGATACAGAAGAAAGGTGCTTGCATCAAGTTAACCAGCAGGGGGCAGTGCTGCACAGCATACCTTCATATCCACCAGCGTGCAGTTCTGAGTGGCCCAGGCCTTCTCCAGAATCTCAAAGATGGCCACAGTGCTGCGATTCATGATGTCCACCTCGCACTGACCAATAGTCAGACCAGCCAGACAGAATTTGGCCTCCAGCAGCTGCTCCTCTGACCACTGAGGATCATTGTTGGCATCATCCTAAAAACATAATCCCTGATGAGTGTGCATGCAACACTAAGACTGAAAACATATTACATTCAGTCAGTGCGTGCCTTTAGACTCACTTTAAAGAACATCTCCAGCTTTAGAGGGGAGAAGCGGTAGCCCTCTTTGACTCCTGGATTCCTCTTCAGGAAAGACCCGGTTGCCACCCTCCGACATACCCACTCAATGGGTATCATCTCACAGTGGGCTGCCATGAACGCTGTGTCCGAGTGCTGCTTCACAAAGGCTGTCTTAATGCCTGGGAAAAAGCGTGGATATTAACTAATGGCTAAATTCCAATATCTGCAACCACATGATATTAAGAAATCATTTTGTATGCATTGGGATACAGATTGCTCTTCAAGTTACCAAACTTTAAACCCATCTTTGACTATGATTGAGTGAGGGGAGGGGGTGTGTGGTTGGGTCTGGTTAATTCTGAGTGGAAAAATCCCAAGTCACAAGACAGCCATTACCATAGCTGACACACTGCACTCAAGAGGCATATGGTTAGAGTTAGCCAATTACTTATAAATTCAAGTATGGTGGAAAGTCCTTTTGGGATCACAAGTTTTGCATGGCCTTCACCATTTAGGTTTTATTACATGGCTGTAATGTCTGTTCATGTATGAGATCAAATCACATCCTCCTCCTCATCAAACAAGACCCAGCAGGATTAAAAAAAATTTCCCATGAATGTAACAATTTATAATCATGTGTGCTCCTAACTGCTAAAAATAGTGATTTAATAACTGAAAAATTCAGCAAATACGTTGGTATCATTAAATTAAAAAATGCAAAAATTAAATAACAATCAGGTTTCACGTGTGTGGAAAATTTCTGAGCAGGTTAGACTTCTGTGATATTTAAATAAATTGCAGGGCACTTCAGACAAATCATGCAAATTTAATTAAGTCAGCCTGGGCTCTGATAAAGTGTGACCAAAGGTTTTACAATTTCTTGACATTTATTGAACTAAACAGTTGGGGCAGACTTTACTCAATAGCTGAAACAGAAAAAAAAATAAATAAATCAATGGGTTCAAAGTCTTTTTCCAGTCACTCTACTGACCTTTTCACTGCTGAGTCAATCTACGTTTGATGCAATCTGTTGCTCTCAAAGTCTTCTGTAGAAATTATTTGCCCAGTTACTGCCTATGTGTGAAGACTTTTTATGAAAACAAAAAGAGCTGCAATAATTATACACATGCGCTTTACACCCTTTATTTACCATGTATCACACAGGTCGACTTGCAATTGCTTTTGCCCCTTTTTTCAGAATAACCTCAGCTGTCAATTTTATATTATTGGGAGTTAAGACGATGTAGCAACAGTTTAAAACGAAAAAAATATTTCGAAATCGCGACATTACCGCTTCTCCACACGCCCTCCGTCTCTGCTCCGTGTGTCCGTCATATCCTTCCTGTGAATGGAGCGTCTTTGTTTTCGTGCGTTCCGATGATGTACCGTAAAGTAATGTTGCGTAGAGCTCGACTTCTCCTCTTACAGGAAGCGTTTGAATTTTCGCTCTAGCCCACGTGGTTTAGTTACGTAATGTGAAGTGCACGTGGTAAAATCTGAGAGAAGCGGATCCTTTTGTGTGCGTTCAGACAGCAGTACCTTGTGAATGCCTTGTGCTAGCCCACGTGGTTGAGCAGTTAAGGCAGGGATCCTCAAATCCAGGCCTGGAGGGCCGGTGTCCTGCACGTTTTTGATGTGTCCCTGATCCAACACACCTGAGTCAAATGTAAAAGTCATTAGCAGGACTCTGGAGAAGTTGACTGCATACTGAGGGGTAATTCAGCCATTTGATTCAGGTGTGTTGGATCAGGGACACATCAAAAACGTGCAGGACACCGGCCCTCCAGGCCTGGATTTGAGGATCCTTAAGTTATGGCAATGTGAAGAACACTTGTAAAATGGGCCCGCCGGCAGGCTCATGGTAGATAAAGGGTTACCAAAGCTTCTCTCCATGTGGGCAAGTTGCCTCAGGGTGAGTGACAACCTGCAGAGCATTTTTTTTTTTTTCCTTTCATAAACTTAAACTTTTTAACTACAACCACTTCACTGAGTCCTCACCAGACTCCTGCAGCAGCTGGAACACGCAGCTTGTCGTTTTGTTAGAGATGGCTGCTTTGCCCTCCATCTGATCTTTCCTCACAGCGTTCCCAGCGGTGATCTGGTCTTTGGATTGGACCAGGACCAGTCCCGGCTGGTCTGGGAGCTCGAAAATCTGCTTCGTCTTTCCCTCGTTGAGCTTCTGGCCGATCTTCAATTCTGAAAAAGAAAAATTAAACTGTGTTTAATTAAACTCCTCTAACGAGAGCTGTAAAGTGCGCGTTTAATGGTTGCACAGTACCTGCGGTAGATGCCATGGCGGTGGTTGAGCCTGAAAGACAGACTACAAATATACCTCTAAACTTACAAAGAAGCCGAGGCTGTGCAGGTAGCTGAGGTGGAGGAAGTGGGCAGTGTCTTACGTGCACCGGCAGCCAATCATTGGTCGTTTGTTGAGGCCTATCACAGCAGCGTAGTCTTTACCACGTGAGGAAAAGCCGCACAAACTTTAAATCTTGACAAGAAGAAAAAAACCTTTTGGAGGTTTATCCTCCAGTGTTTGGCCCTTTACTTTTTTGACATTTCACCTTCCCCTCCAATTAAGAGGGTTAAGCGAAATGTCAAAAAAGTAACTTAACCCCTTAACTGGCAAGGGCCCGGTGACGGGCCGTTTGTAGTCCCTTTTATATGGCAGGCTAGACCCTCCCATTTTTATTGACACGTTATTCGGCCAATCATGTAACTGGCTGCACCAAATCACCTGACAAAGCTACGTGATGCCCTCTGAGTATTATTGGCTCTGGGAAACCCATTTCTTAACATGATTGGCCGAATGAGGTGTCAGTCAAAATGGGCGGGTCTAGCCTGCCATATAAATGCACTTCATTCGGCCCGCGGACCAGACGCAGCCGGTTAATAGGCTATGAAATGGGTTGTTCAGAGCCAATAATAACCAGAGGGTGTTATGTAGTTGTTTCAGGTGATTTTTTTTTTGCTGCCAGTTAAGGGGTTAAAAGGCCAAATTGTATGTTTTTGACGTCAATTCGCGGAAGTAGGGGGCGGGGCCGGAAGCGGCCTTCGAAGCGCACGTGGTAAAATCTGGGCGGAGCAGATGTTTGTGTGCGTTCAGACAGCAGTACCTTGCGAATGCGTTGTGCTACCGTAATACACCGAATATCTCAGGCATCCAGGTACGAGGCTGTCCTGCAGTTTAAGGGAGGCACGCATGGAGTTCGAGGAGTCCGGTATCGGGGAGGAGTGCGGGGTTTTCGGGTGTGTCGCTGCCGGAGAGTGGCCCACTCAACTGGACGTGGCTCAGGTCTTAACTTTGGGGTTGGTGGCCTTACAGCACAGGTAAGTAACGGAAAAGGTTACTTCAGTATTAGTAACGCCCGAAAAGTTACCATACTAGCTAATGAAATTATAGATTTTCACTTTAGGTGGAATATTTGGTTGAAAAGTGATTGAGCCATTTTTGCAAAAAGCGAAGTCCATTACATACACAGTACTGTGCAAAAGTCTTGAGCCACGTGTCATTTCTTTAATTTTTGCAAGTAACATTGGAAATGGATGCAGGGATTTCTTTAAGCATAGATGGAAATACGGAATATAAGGCAGGAGCAGAGTTTGAATAAGGTTGATGGTCAATAATTGGAATGATCCCACACAGAGTGGAGCCAGCACTGCTACCTCCCCCCCACTTCCTCTCAACTGAGCCTTTTTCCTCCCCCACCTCAGTATCACCTTTGTCTCTCTGCTCTTCTCTCTGTTTGAGCTGATCTGGAAACGCTTTTTCCCCCAGTTTTGATTTGCCTCAAGGCAACTATTGCAGATTTAACACGCTGACTCTGGTTTAATCTTGCAGAGGTCATTCTTAACACACTTCTCAGTGATATGACAATTTACACTGCCATTTTGTGTGTGTGTGTGTGTGTGTGTGTGTGTGTGCGCGCTTATCCAGGGGGCAGGAATGTGCTGGGATTGTCACAAGTAATGGAGCCAGTCCACCCACATATGCAGCACACAAGGTAACACTGAATCATGATCTGAAGCTTCTTCTATGATAAAACAGAAGCACAGTTTAACCCAGAGTCTCAAATACAGCCCCGGCAGGTATTTGGGTTGCCTTTTGAATACATTTTCATTGTTAGTCACATAAAATAACACAGCTGGACAGGATCACACTGTATTGTAATGTCTGAGCCTCTGCAGGCCTGTTTTAAGACACCTATTGCTAATTTCCTGCTTTTAAACATATCACTTGCTGTTTACTTTGTAATACTTTTTGCAAGTTAAAACATTCAGAGTAATCTTGTCATTTCTTAGGGAATGGGATTAGTGAGCACCGCTTTCTCACCCGAGGCTCTTACTAAACTGCGCCATGGTAACCTCGGCATTTGTCACACACGCTATTCAACTACTGGGATCTCAGAGCTGCAGAACTGCCAGCCCTTTGTGGTGGATACACTGCATGGCAAGATTGCTGTAGCACACAACGGAGAGCTGGTTAATGCCCATGCCCTGCGGAAAAAGGTGAGGAGGGCTTGTCTGCTTGTCCAAGCTGAATGTTGTGCATATCAATGTGACATAATAACAATTAACATTGCACAGTCTCACTTACTGCTGAAATATCTATTTGCTAGATCCAGTCTTAACTAAGGTTATGGGCTGCATCCCAACATTTCCATATATACACAAATAGGAGCCGCATCTATCATCCAGACTACTGAGTGGCTTGCACGCTTTTTTTTTTTTTTTTTTTTTTTTGCAAAATAGGTATTAGAATATTTCTTTTAATCTCCAAGTAACCTCAAAACATTGAAGGCCCAGAAACGATACCAATATTGAAACATAAACCATTATTACACCGATCTTTCTAATGATGAATCTGGAAGTCTGCCTCACCTTTTGACAACCCTTCATCCAATCCATATCAAACTTGCACATGTATTGCTGAGGACCTGAGTAAGTGCAGTGCTGAATTTAACGTTGTCTAGATGAGTGATTCTTGTGCTAAAATAGCCTCAACAATGGAATTGCGGAACATGGTCCATTCAGACTCGGTGTCCTCGGTCTCCCTCGGAATGCTGTCGAAGTTCTGCTGGAGGTGGGAGTTCCTTTTCCCTAATAACAGCTCAATATCTCTACCCATAAGTGGCTTTAAAACATGTTCAGACCAACAAAAGCTGTATCACAGCAGTGTCTCTCCTCAAGTGCACTGTACTGATTTTTATCAGTGATAAGCAAAGTGTCATGTATAAGTTGTATAAGCCAGACCTTTATATGCAATGTGTAAACCAATTAAATAATTGGTCAGTGTAATGGATCACAAGTGTTTTAACTTTATACTCAGCAGCCATCTTGGTAATGGCTCCAGGAGGTTATTTAGACAGTTGTTTTCAAATAGTTTAACACGTTCACTTGGCAAGCAAAAGGTTGCTGGCTCAATTCTAGTCATCTGGAATATTGACACTGATGCCTGGCTCGTCCCACCAGGATGCTAATTTGCATTATGGATACAATGGGCCAAGAAAACAATGTTTAGACTTACCTGTAGTAGATATGCCAAAACACAGTTGAAACTGCATCCATGTAACAACTTGATTGGCTGACGTATGTTT
Organism: Amphilophus citrinellus; assembly: GCA_013435755.1. NCBI lineage: Eukaryota > Metazoa > Chordata > Actinopteri > Cichliformes > Cichlidae > Amphilophus > Amphilophus citrinellus. Next base: position 20,791 of record JACBYM010001135.1, read on the forward strand.
CCCAGTTTGGCTGTTGAGCGGCTCTTTGAAGCCAGGGGCGGGGCAGCCGTTGCCATTACGAGTTTCTCACAAAGATTTCTATTTCTGCATGAAATAACATTAATTGATCCTTAATCAGTCATTGTAAATATGCTTCGTAGGTGATGCGCCATGGCGTCGGCCTCTCCACCAGCTCAGACAGCGAGCTCATCACCCAGCTGCTGGCACTGACTCCACCTATGGAGGAGCTGGACTCACCTGACTGGGTTGCAAGGTGAGTGTTAATGATTTAATGTTACATAAATATAAGCACAAATATTTTTGGATCTACTTTAATGTTGGTTTTACTGTTATTTATTTATTTATTTATTTATTTATTTATTTATTTTTATTGTAGAATTAAAAACCTCATGACTGAAACACCAACATCATACTCACTGCTGGTCATGTTCAAAGATGTGATTTATGCCGTGCGTGATCCTTATGGAAATAGGCCGCTGTGCATTGGACGGCTTGTTCCCATCTCTAAACTACACGGCCCAGGTATTCTCCACATTTGCCACGTGTGACGGTTTGATTAGAAACAGTCTGCATGCAGGACACAGACATGTTTGTTTACTGATAAAGAAGAGGCCTCATGAGAGGTCAGTGGTGCTCGAGCCAGAGCTTTGAGCCTTTGCCAGAGGTCAGATGTGTAAGCTGGTGGATGATTAACTTGATTCATGTTTTTTCTGGGCAGGCGCTGAAGAGGAAGACACTGAGGGCTGGGTTGTGTCATCAGAGTCGTGCAGCTTCCAGTCTATTGGTGCCAAGTAAGTCAATTTTTATTTTTTTAAATCTGCTTTTTTTGGGGGGTTTTCTGCTTCCAGAAATATTTTAGCTTTAACAAACTGTGAGATCAATGAAACAACATTCCTTTAGCCTCTGTGTATTTCATGTGTCGGTCATTATATTGTGATGTCCTTTCTGATTAACAGGTATTACAGAGAGGTCTTGCCAGGAGAGATAGTCCAGATATCCAGACATGGAGTCAAGTCTCTGAGTGTTGTGCCCCGCCCTGAGGGAGACCTCCCAGCCTTCTGCATTTTTGAATATGTTTATTTTGCCAGGCCAGACTCTATTTTTGAAGGTATGAATCTTTATTATAGGAAACATGCTTACCCATTGCTCATTTCTTAACTGTAGTAACACTACATAATATATCAATGGACTGCAGGACAGATGGTCTATACAGTCAGGCAGCGCTGCGGTCGGCAGTTGGCCATCGAGTCTCCGACTGATGCAGACGTAGTCAGCACTGTGCCAGAGTCTGCGACCCCTGCTGCTCTGGGCTACGCTCAGCAGGTGTGTCTACAGTGTGTCTGCTTTACCTCAGTAATGTTGTAATGCAACATAGTAGACCTGCATTCTCACTAGCTTTTCTCCTGTCTTGCTTTCACAGTCTGGTCTTCCATACATCGAGGTTCTGTGTAAGAACCGCTACGTTGGAAGAACGTTTATCCAGCCAAATACCCGCTTGAGGCAGCTCGGAGTGGCCAAGAAGTTTGGAGCACTGACCGACAACTTTGCTGGGAAACGAGTGGTGCTCATTGATGACTCCATCGTCAGGGGCAACACAATTTCGCCCATTATTAAACTGCTGAAGGAAGCTGGTGCCAAAGAGGTTGGTTGAAGAGAGTTTGGCAGATAGTTGTTGGCATGACACACACAACATATTGGTACAGTGACTCCAGGCTGGTTGATTAGGATGGTAACACAAACTGGGGTTTTGATGTTTGTTTTGTTCTTTTTAACAAAAACTTATTCTGAATTTTTAATTTTAAGCTGACGTCTTCAAGACAAAAAGGATTATTACTTTGCTTTATAGTCATGTGTGAAATGACTATATGCTGAGTAATACCTTTTACATGATACTAACTTGGTGTTTATAGTAACCTAATTATTCTCCTGGACAGGTCCACATCAGAGTTGCCTCTCCACCAATCATGTTCCCTTGCTACATGGGCATCAACATCCCAACCAAGGAAGAGCTCATTGCCAACAAGCCAGAGTTTCAGGACATTGCTGGTTATATTGGTATTTACAAATGCACGATGTGTACTTACTGCCTCTACCATTAATTCTTTGATAGGTCACGTACATCAGAAAACCCAGGTGTTAACTCTAACCCTGTTTTATAGGTGCTGACAGTGTGAAATATCTGACTGTGGAGGGCCTCGTATCTGCTGTCCAGGAGGGTATTGCTTCCCATAATGAAAAGGACAAAATGAATTCCAATAACAAGTCCAGCAGGAAAGTGGGCCACTGCACTGCCTGTCTGACTGGGAAATATCCAGTGGAACTGGAGTGGTAACTGCTGTGCCAGCATGTCCACAGCAGCACTGTGGATGTGCTGCAAGCTTTAAAAGAAACTGTTAAATATATGGTTTATCTCAGTGCTGCCACCATCTGGGACATTAAGATGCTACACTACAGAGGGTCATCATGTTCAGGACCTTAAAGATTCTGAAAATGTTGCTTTTCCTCACCTCAGGGGACTTTGTTATTTATTTATTTTATTTATTTCCTGTTACTGGATGTGTTTCTGACCACAAATACTTTTTTTTTTTTTTTTTTTTTTTTTTTTTTTTTTTTTTTTTTTTTTTTTTTGCTGCATTTTTGTGAAATGTTGGAATGCATATGGAAACAAACTACGTATTTACAATCATGGTTATTACAATTTGCCAACAGCCAATGTTGTGAGTGATCACCCAGCAGAGGGAAACAGGCAGAATGGTGTTCATCTTTGGGACGATATTGAAATTCTGGACACAGGAAAAAAAGATTAAAATACTGTTGTAGAAACATGTAAATAAACTGTAATAGTGATACTTAACTGCCACCTTCACAGCTTTGAGAATTAAATAAACTGTTTTTTGAGTCTTGAGAAAGTCAGTGCACACTGGCCTTGAGGTCTGTTATTTTACTAGCTACCACGTGCTTTTTTTACGCTGAAGAGGAAAACACAATAAAAACAGTCCAAGCCCCAGATACAGTCATGACCACACATTTTCATAACTCATTTACAGGTTAGGCTTTCTGGTGATTCATTGTAGTAGGCAAAAAATAGTGACGGGTAAGTGATGACAGGTGGGAAATAAGAGCTTTTAAAAAACCTGCACTCAAGAGCCCAGCATGGGAATAAGAGAAGGAGCAGAAAAAGGAAAGGCAGCTTATTGTATATGGAGTGATTGTTGCCATGTTACTGTTGTCAAGGAAACCTGGAGTCACTGAGACTTACACATTATGTCCATTTCAGCTCTGACTGCACCTCTACCCTTTCTGGTGCATGTCGACTGGGAGAGAAGAAGGATGATTCATGCACAGTAAATCATATATTTAAGTATAGAATTCAATGCAAATTAAAATGCAAAGATTTTTTGTTATCAGATATCAGCCTCCGTGCACTCATCTGAACACGCTCAGAACCCTCAGCACTAACCATCCTCCCACTGTCACCCACATTGTTATCAAGGGAGAACTTGGCTATAATACAAGTAAAAGAATAAAATGGTGGCATGATATTCTGACTCATTCCCTTGGCTGCAAACTACTGGTACTGGATTGTCAACATGTGATGCAGGCTCCTCATGTGGCTGATTTAAGATCCTGCAACTAAGCAGAAAATTGGGAAACGCACTCTGTTAATTTTCTGGGAACCAGTTGACTTGAATGAAATGCACTTATGTGTTTAATATGTGCATGGCTGCATGCAAAAAAAAAAAATCACTAAATTCACTGGAAGCAGATTCATGCAGGGGTCCTTTGGGTTTTTATAATAAGTGTACATGTGTTGTAACATCACCCATAAACAAGCTCTGGTTGGCATCTGAATTTCTAAAAACATTACAGCTGTTGTTCAGATGAAAGGAGAAAAAAATATGGGACAAGGGATTATATGCTGGTATAAAAATAGAGGCACCAACTCTGTGAGGAGCATGTACTATGATACTAACTGAGCCAATAATTGCTGATTTTTAAAGTGACCTCTCTCTGAATGATTCATGTTCAACAAAAGCTAATCAGCAGCATCTCTTCAGCTGAAATCCCACTCATGCAGATACAAAATATACTAAGTACCTTTATTTTGTGTAAATTTGAGTATTTTTTGTAAAAGAAACTTTAAATGCATTCAATTGGAAACAAAACATCATAGAGAAACATTTAAAGCATACCTGTTTCACCAACACACACACACACACACACACACACAAACACAGGTCTGAATACATCCATCCATCCATTCACTTCCGCTCATCCTGTTCAGGGTCGCGGGGGGGTTGGAGCCTATCCCACTGTCATAGGGTGAGAGGCAGGGTAACATCCTGAACAGGTCTGAATACAATTGTTGCTAATTGTTTTGCTATATAACTTCAGTGACTGCAAAATTAAATGTGAAATGAGGTGGGCTTAAATCTGTATCTGAAACTCCATGAATATGAAGTGTGAATAAATATTAGCAAATAATTTCAGTAGTGTGGTTGTGATACGACCATCACAGACATAAAATCTAATGCTGTCATCTTAAACCCTCGCTGTTAATAGACCTCTTAGTTGGCAGCTGCAGAACATTCACGCAGATGTGAAAAGATAAAGCATTCAGCTTTTCCTGTGCAGTGACAGTCATCCGTCTGAAGCCACTGTCAGCGATGTCTCTCCAGTCTTTCTCAGGGTTTAATCTTCCTCATATATCCACCCTTTGGATGCTGTACACCTCAAACTCAAAGATTATACTTTTCTAAGTTAATATATTTTAGAAAATGATAACTGGCACTAATAACTGCTCTGTGACAATCAGCAAACTACAATAACAGTGGATTTATTCAGTGAAGTAATTCATGTCATGTGGTTGTTATTGGGAATTTTTATCACTTTGATATTGGTATTTTACTGTTACTATTTTATATCACTTATTAGTATCTATATTAGTCACACACACTGGATTATGAACACTGTATGCTTTAAGTCGTAGTATAAAAACTGAGGCCCGTTTGTATTCACTCTCTTGGGATGCTCAGGGCCTCACTCTTAGCTCCTGCTAAACCACTCTCATCTGTATTTAGAAGCTTCACTTTTAACAATAGCATTGTACCACCTTTTTAACAAGTTCAAGTTGCTTAGGGCAGTGGTGCCTTGAAATTTGGGTTGAAGACCCATCTGCATTTGTGCAATGTGGAATAAATAAGCCTGCCTTAGTACTACATGGAATCTCCTGTCAGGCATACAGCAGCTAAGATTAGCAGGCACATGGCTCAGTAAATGAGCAAAACCAGAAAGGAAATTGGCAGTAACATCACAGGAGCAAAACAGCAGCTACTGGTAGATAGAGCAGTCACTCGAGACTGTAAGACAGTGCACTGCTTGGATTGATTACAAGGATGCCTATGACTCAATGCCTCATACATGGATCCTGGAATGCCTAGAAACTGTACAAGATCCAACAGGGCCTAATGGCCTCATCAGGAACACAATAGGAATGTGGAGAAAAACACTAGAGGGCAACTTCAAGCAGTTTGCACATGACACACATCAAGTGCAGGAGTTACCAAGGACATGAGAAGCTCATAAGAGTGATGACAAGTGACCTCCGAAGGGGCCCTAAAAGATATCCATCCATCCATCCATCCATCACCATCCATCCATCCATCACCCATCCAGCCATCCATCCATTCGCTTCTGCTCATCCTGTCAGGGTCACGGAGGGGGCTGGAGCCTATCCCAGATGTCATAGGGCGAGAGGCAGGGTACACCCTGAACAGTTCGCCAGCCTGTCGCAGGGCCAACACAGAGAGACAGACAACCTGTAACACTCACGCTCTCATTCACACTATGGGCAATTTAGTGTATCCAATTAACCTATCCCCAGTAAGAAAAATAAAAAATATAATTCTAATATTATATACATACAATAATGCTTCTAGTCTAGCTGCAGGGAGACACTTGAATATTGTGACTTCCATCAGCTAACATTAATTCTTTTGTTTACTTTGAGGTTTAATATTAGTTAACTCGGCTAGCTGACGGACTGAGCTGTGCACTCAAGCCAGAAGTAAATTAAAGGTGAGCGGTGGACACAAACTGTTAGTGTGCAGTTTGTAACCAGGGTGGTCAGCCTGTACAAATGATCTTAGAGTACCCCAACCAGCCAAATCCTATTTTAACTTCTGACTATACTGATTTTTCAGTGTGGCAGCAAAGAGGGCGTATTGGGGCTGGATTAAGACCCCCAAGCTTCTGCAGCCAGGAGCTCAGTGACCTCTGTGCCAAACTGCAAGATAGACTAGAAGCGCACCCTAAATACAACGCCATGCACCATAAGTGTTTGTATCCTGGACCATGCTCTGAGAGAAAGCCACCACCACATGGCCCAGAAGTAGCAAAGCATTATATGTCATAATGGTTTTGTTTTCTTTATATAAGATATAGATATATATAATATATAGATAGATAGAATATATATAGATATATATATAAAGATTATAGGATGTGTGTGTGTGTGTTATGTGCGTATTGCTTATAAATAAATAAAAAATAAATTCAAACTTGTGCCTCACAATTTGTTTCTCTTAATTGAATTCCTTTAGTGAGGTTATTAGCATGACATGAATACAACATAAACATACAAGGTACATCACAGAAATATAGTAATTTAAAATACTTTTTATTACTGGGTTTATTTATTTTAGGGAGGAGCTTACCCAGGCCTGTCTTTATAAAGGCAGTGGGGAAAGATCTACCAACCCATCAACATGTGTATGATGAATTGTTGATGTCATTTTTTTCATCCAATGGACATGAGAAGCCACGTTGGGTCCTGTTGCAGACTGCTTCTATCTATGCAGACCGTTTTAACATAAAATCCGTTTGTCTGACTATCGTAATTAATTTCAAGATATCTAAAACTGCATCTTTGACTAGACAAAACTACATTTTGCTATCCAGAATGGTAAATTTAAGATATCCGCAATTACATTCTGGCTAGTTAATTATAATAATTCAAAGATATCTTCAATTACATTCTGACGAGTCAAATTCCTTTCAAGATATCTCAAATTACGGCTCACCGAATTCGTCATTTGACGGGTCACAAATCCCTAATTACAATTTGAAGATAACTCAAACGTAATTATGATTAGTCAGAAATTACGTTTTAATATCTGAATTTAACGATTGCGTGAAGGACCCCCCCTTGTGCTGTACTGAGCTGGCGCCAAACAACTGCCTGTGTAGATTTTCAGGGGCTGGCAATGCCGCTGGCCGTTAGGGACAAAGTTGTAATAAAATGCAACAATATAAGAAAGAGCTCCTCAGTATGGGATATGCGGAGAGTGCGAGAACGTGTGCTTAAAAGAGTAGCTTCAGAATCATGCACAGAATCTCTGATTTTATGCACGGCCCGTTTTAACAAACTGCCCTATAAACATTCCGCAAAAATGCTCCGTAATTCAAGATATCTCAAACGTGATTCTGACTAGTCCAGACTGGTAATTTAAGATATCTTAAATAGAAAAGCGTCTAATTCAAGATATCTGTAAATTCATTTGGAGATATCGTAAAAGGCATTTTGGACTAGTCAAAATTAACAGTTCTAGATATCTCTAATTTAGTTTTGCCTAGTCATTATTATTGCTTTCCAAGATATCTAGAATTAAATTGCACTAGTCAAAAACTATTTATCGCCTATCTAAAAATACATTTAAGATATCTCGAAATATGGGGTCAGTTAAGATATCCTTTAATTAGAATGTATGACTAGTCAGAATAAAAAACAAGATATCTTGATTAACTTTATGACTAGTCATATTTAATTGTAATAGCTGAATAGTGAGTGTTCAGATAGTCAGTAATTCATTGAGATATCTTGAATTGGAAGCCGCCATACAAATGAATGGTAAATCTGAACATCAGTTCGACTAGTCAGAACGTAATTAGAGATATCTCAAATAGGAATGTTGTCTATCAAAACATAATTAAGAGATATCTCAAGTTACGAATACGTCTAGTCATAAATCAATTTCAGATATCGGGAATGTAATGTGGTGAATCGGACTTTTATGTTAAAACGGCCTGCCATACTGCTTCGCTTGCAGCGCTGCTGTTCATATGTAAAGTAGAGATCGGTAACACCATCCGCCGGCTGCTCCCCCGTACCTTACCCTCCGCTGCTTCTGGTGGTACGTAAAACGACCATATCCGTCTCAGGCGAACGAAAATGCGCTGCCCAGTAAGCTGGTCGAACGCTGTCGTTTCCTAGCGGCGCCCGCCGGCAGTATACGGGGACGAAAACCCTCTTTTCGTGCAGTGTTAATTGCTTGTATGCGATAGTCCCGGTGATGGAGGATACAGCCAGTACGATTGTCGCTAATGAGATTATTATTCCTCCGTTTAGGCTCGGATTGTGTGATTTTTGACGGCGAAGCGACCAGAAATAAAAACTTCTCTCAGATGCGTTAGAACCTAAAGTAATGAGTCTGTTGGAAAATGTAAGAAGTAGAAAGTACAGATAATTCGTGTAAAAATGTAGGGAAAAAAGTAAAAAATAGTCAGAAAACTCTGACAGAGCGGATTAATGCATTATTTATGTAAAACACAGTGTTTGCCAACAGAGCAACATAGTCGAATAAATCTTCTTTCGTCGAGATAAATACAAAATAAATATGGATAAATACACGATACAAGTGCAGACTTGTTGCCTAAGGTTACTCACAGCTGTATGTTGCTGACTATGATGAAACGTTTTCACCTGTGATACGCTTTAGCTCAATTCCACACATATTACCCTTTGCCATCCAGAATAACCTACAGTACATCAAATGGATGTGTCACCGCATCTTAAATGGACACCATGGAGGAAGAAATATACATGGAACAAACTGAGGGATACATCAAACCAGGTCAGGAGGAGCACCTTTTGTGTACAAGCTAAAAAAATTAATCTACGGACTAAAAGAGTCTCCTCATTGCTGGAACAAAGAATTCCACACAATTCATGAAGAATCTTGGATCTAAACAGAGCATCTCAGATCCTGTGTGTTTGGTGAGGTCATCCAGGACGGGATAAATTGCCGTCTATGTGATGATCTGATCCTGATTGTTTGATGAGTTCAAACTGGCTCTCAGGAGGCTACAAAATGAAGAACTGGTGAGCTGTCCTATATCCTGAGAATCTTGGGTTCCAAGACAAAGCAGAAAACTGCATCTTTCTTCATCGAACAGTATATTGAAACCATTCTTCAGAGTATGGGATGATAAAGCAACCACTGTGACATCGGGAAAGCTGAAAAAGGGATGACTTGTGTGTCAGTGATCTGTCAATCCAAGTACTTACCAGTGTTGGTAAGAAGTCTACTGTATGCGGCGATGACAACATGACCAACAAGCACAAGCAGTGAGTACTGTGTCAGTCATGCATCCCAAAATAAGCCACATCTGATGCTTTAAAAGAATTTGTCAATACTTAAAGGGCACAGTTAACCTTGCTCTGAGTACGATGTAACAGGAACAAAGATTCATGGCTTCTCTATGCTGCTCGGCTGGAGACAGGATGACCGCATCACAATAGGCAACATATTCCTACTGAATGGAGGAGCATGGCTGGCTAAGCAAGAAAAAAACAACGGTTCCATTAAACAGCAGGGACTAGGGTGGCGGCTACACCAGATCATAGAGTTGGGTGTTTTTATTTATCGGGCAAGACTTCTGTAGCAGTAACCTTGCAAACATGTGCATTCAAACCACTGCACATGTGTACACTGAGCAACATGGTACAGATCGGAAATTACCAGGAAACTTATCGAAGACGGAATAACGACACTACGGAAGCTCTGCATGCTCGCAGAAAGCACAGAGCCTGGCCAGGTAAGGAGACATCGAAAGCGGTGCGAGAAAGCTGAAGCACGAAGAGGGAGGAGAATTTGAAATATTGGAAAGTACCCTACCAGCCAATTGTCCCAGCCATCCTGCTTGCAAATGTCTGCTCACTAGACACAAATAGAACATCGAACCCCAAGGGAATACCCAAACGTGAGTACAGAGACTGCTGTGTCCCTTTGTGCTGGTGGAAACAGGGCGGAACAAAAGTGACTGGACGTCGAATCAGCTACCAGGCTGCTAGCTTGCCGAGCGGATAGAGACGCTACTCTGTCGGGTAAGATTGAGGAGGGGGGGCTATGCATAGACTAAACATTGACTGGGCAAAGATGCGGGTCTCAGCTCCGCTACTGCGCCCCTTGGTGGAGTTTGTGCTGTTCGATACCATCCATGCTAAATTCCCCGCAAATTATGGCGTGTTCGTACTTGGTGTGTAAATCCAACCAAGTGCCAATGCCACCAACGCCTTAAAACATAAAACATCAGTAATGCTACCACCCAAACCCCTCCCCACCTGGGTTACTACAACCACATCACTGTTGATGCGAATTCCAACATAACAGCCCTTATTAAATGCACAAAGCAAACCGTAGGGTGACAAAGACCTGGCAGGAGGGGGCCAGTCAGCAGTAAAGGACTGCTTTGAAAGCACTGATTGGGACGATTCAAGCAGGCAGCTACAACAACAAAAAGATCTGTACAAGTACATTAGCAGTGCAGTGATGATGTGACAACTTCTTGGACATTATCAATGTTCCATCAGAAACCGTAGATGAACTGCGGAGGTGAGGGCACGATTGAAAAACCAGGGACGTGTTATCCGGGCGGTGGAAGAGGCAGCTTGAAGGAACGAGAGCCAGCGGTCCAGGGCCACAAAACAGTAAAGCGCCTGAAGGAAATGAGTTTCATGGTATTATGTGTTCCCATTTCCTTCGTACATTTATTGCTGAGACATTGTCTTCACGACTGGACAAATAAACATTAAACTGCTTAAATACACAAGACATAATGTTTGGTTTCAGCCCAAGAAAAGTTCGTTCCGGGTATGTCTCTAACAAATATCCATAACAGACGAACAAGTAACTCTCTCTCGATAGCACTGATGGCGGATACCACCATGCATAGCAATGGAGACGTTGGGGGTCACCTGTTGTTGAAGTCTCTGTTTTCACATATTGTTTTGTATCTGATGTAACCAAGATTAAGCTGTGTGTGATTATATGAAACTGTAACTTGAAAAATAGAAGCGGCCTAGCTTTCAGTCCATTACGCATGGATGCAGTCCTGCTTTTGGATTAAATCTGAAAACTGTTTGAAATGTGCTTAATTTAAATTTTAATAATTGGGACTCCTTTATTATGGTTTCGTGTCTCATTTTCGTTCAATAAAACCCACATACCAACGACAAACAAACGCTGTGGCAACGGGATTCAAGCGATCACCAATTAACAGGCCATTCCTCTCCTGTGGTGGCATTAGTACCTTTCCTGAGGGAATCGAATCAGTTTAACTCAAAGATTTTTGAAAAACAGATGCACAGTAGCAAGGAAATCCATCCCTCACCCCATACGGAGCCAGGTGTCTACATCTGCCCACCTTGAAGTGAGGAAAACTTGTCTAGACGTCAACCCATCGGAAGGCTTGGACCACGACCACATTCCAGGCAGTTGTGCTGAATAGATGTGCAGACTCAACTGGCTGACCGTCTGATCCGATGGCTTTCAATATCTCCCTAAGCTACAC
>JACBYM010001135.1:146778-167823 GCA_013435755.1 Amphilophus citrinellus
ACAAAAAAAAAGCTTAACCAGGTGATTATTTTTACTTAGACGAAAAATCTTTACAGTGCACCATTTGTTAAAAATCATCAATACAATTTAGGGAGTGCTTATTATTATTATTATAACTGCCTAACAAAAAGATTTCTCAAAAATGGGATAAATTAAAACCGCAAAGCGGCGATGATCGGGCCCCTCGCACTGGCAGCGTCGACCGTGCGCGCTGGACCCGTGGAGGGAAGAGAGAGTAGGCGGGCTCACGGGAGATTGCTGCCAGCACGCAGGCTACCCGTACCTCGCCTCTTCTCGTCCGTCCGAAACGTTCTCCCGCGTCCACTATAGTAGGAGTGGGTGAGCGCCCACTACTTAAAACGTGTCATGATTGACTGACTGTAATGGCTGCACCCACCTCAATGGAAATTGTAAAATGATCCTAGGATGATGAGATCCAGTGTACTGCTGATTTCCTTTTGCCACTAGGTGGCGTTATGAGTGTGATACAAAGCTTGGTACATGGGTGTTGTCTTGAGTCAGATGTGACAGATTGAACCCATGTATATTGAGATGTGACAGTTTGTCGACCTGTGGATTGAATTCCAAATTCAGCAGGGTTTCCATGGCAGAACCATCAAGATTCTATAAAACCTTGAATAAACTTTTTGATGCGGCTCTTGTGTAGATGATCGGGAGCAATTTTGGTTTGTCTCGGAGTCAAATGCCCTATGAGGGACGGAGGAAAACGATTCAACACAAGACCTGAAAATGGCGAAAAATGCTGCAAAAAAAGACACCTTAAACTGAGGTGGCTGACTTCCTGTCGGTTCGGGGTACGGGCCCAGAGACTTTTTTTTGTAGTCTAGGATGTTAACATGAGCCTGCAGAATTCAGATATGTAGATAAAATGTAAGCTTGGGGTACGCAAAAAAACTGGTCTTTTATGATATTTCCTGGTTCCCATCTAGTGGCCACTCTAACATTTATGGACTGAAGTTTGAGGGATTGGGCAATTGGGTTTGATTTTACAGTATCTTTTGTTCATGGTGACATCGAACTTTGTCATCTGCCAGTGTCACGCCCTTTTGGTGAAAACTCACAGTTTCGCAAACAGTTGTGTAAAGCCAAACTCTTAAGCTTCCAGGGGAAAATTGAGATGGCCCTGCTCAACCACCTTGGACTGTAACCTCAAAGTGTTAAACAAACATGACATTTCTGTTCCCACTAGGTGGCACTGCAATGTCAGTAAATATTAATCCATATTATGGGTTCAGGGGCTGACCGTCATCCTTAATGCGTGGACGTTTGATCCGATTGGATAATGCAGGTTGAATGAGAGACCAATCAAAATTTCCTGGTGAAGATCGAAATTCTGTGGTCGTCACGGAACACGTCCTCTGGTGAAAACGCACCATTTTTGAAATTTAGATTCCCCTGGTGTGCAGATAAGACAAAAACAAATATTGAAGTTTGAATAACATCCCAAAACCTCTGAGTTTATTAGAGAAAGTATAGGGGCATGAAGGGCTAAAATCAGCATTTAATTCCACATGGCGGATTCCTGTTGGGTTTAGTGCATTGGCTCTGGGTTGTTTTGTTTGTCTGGACATGTTACGCTGTGTACAACTTTCATACATTTACGTGGCAACACAGCAGTGGGAACTGAACTAAAGGTGGCCGCTGTCGAGCCCTTTTGAAAGGTCCATGCCTGAAACCATTAACAATTACTTGAATTTCACCAGACTGACCATGTGCAAAATTTCACGAGTTTTTGAGCATGTTTAGGGGGGGGCCCTCAAAAAAGTAATTCATTTGCCTGAATGTCCAAAGCAATACCCCAATAGGGGCCTTTGCACAGGTTGTGCTCGGGCCCCAATAAAGTACTTCTTATTATTCCTATTTTTTGTTTATTGTTGACAGAAAGAGAAGCTTGCTGTGTGTGAACGGTGTCAGTGGGTACAGAACAATATTCGGACCCAACTGGTCCTAAGTATTCCGACCTTTTGCCTTAGTATGAGTAGAAGCACCCTTTTGAGCTAGTAGGAATGATGCAAACAAGTTTTTCACACCTGGATTTGGGGACTCTCCCATCTTCCTTGCAGGATCCTCTCCAGTTCCATCGGTTGGTGGTGAACGTCTGGGGGACAGCCATTTCAGGTTCTCTCCAGAGGTCCCTCCTTGGGTTTAGGTCAGGGCTTCTGGCTGGGCAGTCCAAGAATTTTGTGGGTACGAGTTGTTTGTGAAGCACCTCCTTTGTTATTTTGCTGTGTTTGCTTAGGTCATTGTCCTTGTGGGAACGGTGAACCTTCGGCCAGTCTGAGGTCCTGAAGCACCTCTGGAAGGGGCTTTTCTTCCAGGATATCTATGTACTTGGCTGCATCATCATTCCCTTCCAATTGCAACCAGTCGGTTCTTTGCCCCTTGCAGCTGAAAAAAAACACCCCCTAGCATGATGCTGCCACCACCCTGTTTCAATGTGGGATTTTGTATGGGCAGCTGATGAGCAGTGCGTTCTCCACACATTTACTGATTAGAATAATGCCAAAACAAGTTCAAAACAGAGGAATCTTTATTTCTCATAGTCTGGAGTCCTTCATGTGTTTTTGGCAAACTCTATGCGGGCTTTCATATGTCTTGCCACTGCGAGAGGTTTCCATTGGGTCAATCTGCCATAACGCCCTGACTGTGGAGGGTGCAGTGATAAACTGACTTGTGGAACTTTCTCCCTCTCCCTACTGCATCTCGGCGCTCAGCCACAGTGAATATTTGGGTTCTCTTTACCTCTTCCCCAAGGCTCCTCCTCCCACGATTGCTCTGTTTGGCGGACGGGCCAGTCTAGGAGAGTTCTGGTCATCCCAAAATTCTTCCGTTTAATATTATGGAGGCCACGTAATCTTTGGGAACTTGAGTGCTGCGAAAAGAAATCTTTTGTAACCTGGCCAGCATCTGTGCTTGCCACATCTGTCTCTGAGCTCCTGGGCAGTTCTTTGGACCTCATGATTTCATTTTCCTTCTTACATGCAACTGTGCGCTTGTGAGGTCTTATAGAGCAGGTGTGTGGCCTTTCCTTAATCACGCCCAATCAGTTTAATTAAAACACAGCTGACTCCAAACATGAAGGAGTGAAACCATGTTCAAGGAGGAGGACCGAAAGAAGGAAATGGACAGGCATGTGAGGAAAATATGAGTGTCCACAAGCAAAGGTCTGAATACTTCTGACCATGTGATATTTCAGTTTTTTTTTTAATAACTTGGCCCAAATTTTCCTACATTCTGTTTTTTCAGTTCAAGGATGGGTGCTGAGTTTCCATTATGAGAACATAAAATGATTTTTTGATTTCGCCAAATGGATGCAATGAAACAAAGACGTGAAAAATTTCAAGGGGTCTGAATACTTTTCCGTACCCAACGTATTTTGAGTTCATTAGTTGCATGGTTCAGGATCGATTTATGTAGTTTGTAGTTTGTGTGTTTTAAGACGACCATTTAACATTTGTGAGGCAGCATTTGTGGTTATTTTTACGTTATTTCCTGAAACAGAGGTTATTCATGAAGTTGGAAGAAGTGCCATTAATGATGACTTTTTCTAAGAGAAGCTGCAAAAATATGAACACAGTCAAACCAAATCGGGCAAACATCCCAACCCAGCACTGAGCCGCTCTATGTTATGTTCAGTTGCAGAGAACTATGGAAAACCTATCAGCCTTCGAATCTTTGTTTCAAAGAACTGTGATCATTCATGGCTACACGCTGTCAACGAGCCTTGATCCAACGAGGAGAAGACTTTCAGGATCGTTCCCCGCTTACCAATTTTTGAAGAATTAGTTGGAATAAAGGTGACATTTTTTGTTTCAAAAAGCTGATTTTTATTAGACCAGCACCAAAAAAAACTGACAACTTCTTACCAATATTAAGAACTGAGCCTTGTGGTCATTAGTGAAATTGCAAAAAATGACTTTGGTTGCTCATGCGGTGTTTCTGTGTGGTAAAACATTTTCCAAAAGGTCTTGTGGCCTTCCAAAATTGGTTATCCATGGAAGCGGCAAAGGAGATTTGCTCTTCATACACTAGCGAAATTCCGGTCTGGGCAAAAGAAGACCCTGGAGTTATCAATCCAAGCCAGGAGTGCATTATCTCACAGAGGCATTTGCAGAATCACCAAGGCACAACAGCTCACTTTTATTCTGATCACACTGTATGATTACTTTTATCTTCTGTGCTATTACATGGACCTTAGTGTTTGTTGTGATGTTACGTGATGGCTCTGTATTTCATTTTACCTCAGACTTTGGAACACAGAAACATACAACCAACACATTACTGTCGGACTGTAAAACTTTTTCAGAATCACAAGTAAAGAAAACATCAACTTTATTGTTTTTAAACTTAAAAAATTGCGGACTTAAGGCTTATAAATGTATTTACATAATCCAGCCGGTTACCGTGCGTTTTTTTGAGTGTGCAGTTTTTATTGTTTGCTTTAATGTTCTGTTGTTCATGGTACATACTCTCTAAACTTTTCAGGAAAGCCTTTTAATACCCAGTCTCTGTTAAACAGGCTGTGTTCCCAACATCATTTGCGGTGTGGTGTTTGGGAAATCGATTTGAGTCACACTGATGAGCAAGTTCCAGTCCTATTCTAACAGCTCTTCCACGACATAGTGGACTTGCAAGGAAGTCTGTAGGCACACAGGTGAAAATCTTATGTATTGCTGTTTGCGTCAAGATTCATACCGACATATGCAGTTAATCACATGTTAGTGGAGGCACACACTTGTTGTGCATGTCCAACACTCCCCCGGGGCGGCTGTGCCTTGTGTCCAGATTCGTTACTTATATCTCAAAGCCGATTAGTTTTCATTAAAATATTCACTCTAGGTTTTCCTTTAAATACTTTGGAGAAAGACAACTGAAAACTTTTCTTTTGAAATCTGATGCAGAGAAAACTGATTTGAATTACTTCGGTAAAGTATATCTTAAAATGATGTTTAAATGAATGTACTTAGTTACTTTCCTCTACTGTCTGTAATAGGTTAAGCATACGTTAACCTAATTTGATGTATTCACCATGAACCTAATGGTTATTCTGTTTATGGCCATAGATAGCTGATAGGTGTACTGCAGGGACCTGATGTGATACGAGTCTCTTTGAAAGCTAATGTTCTTTTTTTTTTTTATGTCATAACTATTTTCAGGGTGTCAGATGCTTTATTGACTGTCTTCCTGTTCTGTAGGTTTACAACACATTGCCATGGCTGATGAAGTGGCTGCCTGGACCTCACCGAAAGATATTCACTCTGACCCAAAAGATAATTGACTTTGTGGAAATCAGGATCAAAGAACACAGAGAAAACCTCAACCTTTCATTACCAAGAGACTACATCGATGCTTTTCTCATAGAAATGGGGAAGTGAGTGTTTTAAAGAGGTGGATTGTTCATTTTTTACATTTCTAATGAAATATGCCTTATGTTTCCCACTTCTGTCTTGTGTCTCTGATAGAAGGAGGATGAAGACTCTGGTTTTAGTCTCAGAAATTTGTGTTTTTGTACCCTGGACCTGTTTGGTGCTGGAAACTGAAACTACTACCACCACTTTACACTGGGGACTGCTATACATGATCTACTACCCTGACATTCAAAGTGGGTGTATGAATAAAAACAAATTTGTGAGCATCTTTCCAGTATTTTTTTTTCTAACAGGCCATTTTTGTTTTGGGAGAGTAAGTGTAGGATGTGTTAATATTCTACTTAGTTGTCTATGCAGCACACAGACTTTTCAAATCAGTTCAAGTTTATTTGTAATTCAGGATCTTTTTAATATGACTAAATCATAAAAACAGTCACCAGTTTATGTTCTCACTGTGTGCAGAAAAGTCAGGCTGAAATCGACGCTGTGGTCGGTTCATCCAGACTGCCCTCTCTGACTGACCGAGAAAACATGCCCTATACTGATGCAGTCATCCATGAGATCCAGAGAATGGGCAACATCGTTCCCCTCAATGTGGCCCATGTAGCAAACAAGGACACTACAGGGATAAGTACACAATCCCAAAGGTACACAAAGGCATCGTTAAGAAAAAAAAATTCACAATATTTTTTTTTCCCCAGATAGATGGAGGGACACAGTACTAAGCGTGTGAGTACTAGCTAAGATACAGCAGTGCTGTGCAGCACCAACATGCTTTGGTTAATATCTGTAAAATGATACTGATAATTGGAATGATGGTATAATTTGTATGTAAATACTATTTATATAGTAATATTGCAAAACATGGAATAAAAAACATCAAGATTTAACACAAATGCTAAAGAGAAATGTTTAAATAACCCTTTTAATTAGCAGTATCTCTTCAGGGTACAATGATCTTACCTGCTCTTCACTCGGTCTTAAATGACAAGACGATGTGGGAAACTCAGACTCCTTCAACCCTCAACACTTTCTGGACCAGGATGGTAAATTCAGGAGGAGGAGGCCTTCATTCCTTTTTCTATGGGTTAGTCAATTATTACAGTCCTTTAAAATCCAGTTAAAGGCTATTTGAGACAACTGCTGTAAAGAGGCAAATTACAAAAGGAGAATATCATGTCCCACCATTTACAATAACAGTGCTAGCTGTGGTAGGGGAGTGGTGTCTTAATGTATCCTTATTTAGTTCCAGAGCTGCAGCAATAATCTCTGATCAAAAGGGATTAACTTTAAAATTGTGTGAATAAAACTTGTGTGTCTTATCGTGTGTTCAGGTAAGCGTTCATGTCTCGGGGAACAGTGGCCCGGATGGAGTTATTCCTGTTTTTCACCTCCCTCCTTCAGAGGTTTTCCTTCTCTGCACCTGCCGGAGAGCAGCCCAGTCTGGAGTTCAAGTTAGGAGTCACTCGCAGTCCCAAACCTTACCTCCTCTGTGCTGTGCCACATTAAACCACAAGTCCTCCTGATTGGAGCACATATTTTTCTCAGCACTTAATCACTCTCTTCCTAATATCTGCGATATTACTATTTTTCTAGAATAATGTGAATTCTTATTTCCTCTCAGCCAGTGTGCCTTATCAATTAATATTTATATATTATTAAATCACTGTATTAAAATATGTAGAGCATTTTTATTTATTTATTTATTTTTTTAATGTCTGGGAACACTTTCTTAAAGTTCTTTCCACTGAACATTAAATTAAATTTGTCACACCTGCCTCAGACTTGATGTGCTCAAATAAATTACATTACCATTAAGATTTGTGTTTAAATTTACAATGCAGGTTCAAACTGGGGGTTGAGAGGTGGGAGTGCTGTTTATCAGTTTGAGAACATATGATGTAATTGGGATATATATGCTGGGTTTTGTGAAAATGAATTATTAAATAAACAATTTGCCCTTTATTTAAAAGCTTTCAGTCATCTGCTTCTGTTAGTTGTGAATTGAACCTCTAGTTTTTTATGCAAAGCACAAAGTTCAGAAAATTTGCAGCCCTTATGCTTGAGATGTTCTTTATATTTATATAAATGCAAAACATACCAAATAACCAGTGAGAGAAAATCACAAAAATGGGAGTAATTATAGTGAAGAATTTAAATCCTATTGAGAAAGTACTATTACCACCTAAATACTTAAAAAGAGACCAATCATTCAGCAGCAGTTCACATCCTGCTTATAGAGTGTGCATGTTCTCATGAGAAGAACAGTTCCAGAGTGGTAACAGTAACACCAGAAAGAAGGAGCATGGTGAAAGAAGTATCAGAGCCTGAAGGTGCAAGTGGAACAGATTTAGAAGATGAAGTAGTGGGTGTACCGGAGGCTGGAACCTGCAAACTGGGAGAGTGACTTCAGCAGATTCCAGGTACAACTTCTGAAGTCTGCGTCCAGAAGAAATCAAGTTCTAGGAACATCTACAGAAGCTGAAGAGAGCTAACGAAACATCTGCCTGTCTGGAGATGAGATATTTCTATCTGCTTAAATCATCTTTTAGTTGGTGATGATTTCACCATGTTAATATCAGCTTTCAAAAAGTGATCCATGTTACTGTAAGCCCCTCTGCTCCATTTCCACTTACCAGCTATGATGCTGAAAATTGCACCAATTGCAGGAAGTAAATAAAACAACCTATAGCTGTGTGTAAATCCTACTACACTGAAATATATTGTTACATACAGTTTTAATAACCACATTACCTCAAGTAATTTACATATGCAGAATTTTAAGTACCTAAGGCCACTTAAGTAGTTAGGACCTTTAAATTTTATACTTTATTAGAAAAGTTATAAAATAAGGTAAATGATTGAGTAATGAAAAAGTTACATTTTACAGGGGTGGCTATTTGTTTGTAATTTTCAAAAGTTAATTTTTCTAATAACTGCTTAAATAACAGAAGAGGATTTTTTTTCCCCACTGCATTTTGCACTATTGAATACTGCACTGCTTTTTGCACCCTCTGCACCAGTTACTGCAGGAGAGTCAAAGTACAATGTACACTGTTTTGACAGTCTAGTATGCCCCAGTTACTGTTGGTTACTGCATGCATTTGAGACAGGGCTGCATTGTAATTAAGTGAGATATTCTATCCGACCTCTGTTTTGTTTGGTAGCGCAGTTAAAACTCTGAATGAATTAGTTCAGCATAAACAAGTGAAGACATGGAGACAGTATACAGTGTGATCGGCTTGGAGTGGATAGACACCAGAAGCATTTTAATATTTTTGTGTGTCTTTCTGCTGTTGATGGATTTTCTGAAGAACAGAGTGCCGAAAAACTTTCCTCCTGGACCTTGGGCTCTTCCTTTCATTGGTGACCTTCATCGTATCCAACCTTCGAAACTCCACCTGCAGTTCACAGAGGTCTGATCTCTATATAAAAATAAGATATTATATGTAAACAACTGCTGAATTTTTAAAGTAACACTCTATTTTGACCCCTTTTAAAATGCCATTTTTCTCATTAGAAGATGGATAAGTGGGAGAAAATGTATGGATGAATAGATGTTGAATAATTAATAAAAGCAATGAGACAACCCCCAAAACAGGAATGATTTTACAGGTGGAGGCCACTGATATTTTCCCCTCTTCATCCTTCCTGTTTTTTTTTTCACTAGTTTTGCATTTGGCTAGGGTACTACTGTCTGGGCAACAGCACCCTGACTGCCATTAGGTATCGGGATGAAATCCTTGGACCCACTGTCAGAGCCCATACTGGTGCAGTGGGTCCTGGGTTCCTCCTAGTGCATGACAATGCCTGGTCTCATGTGGCAAGAGTATGCAGGCAGTTCCTGGAAAATGAAAGAATTGAGACCATTGACTGCCCCCCACATTTACCTGACCTAAATCTAATAGAACATCTCTGGGACATTATGTTTCGGTCCATCTAATGCTGTCAGGTTGCACCTCAGACTGTCCAGGAGCTCATTGATGTCCTGGTCCAGATCTGGGAGGAGATCCCTCTGGATACCATCAGTTGTCTCATTAGGAGCCCTGATGTTGTCCAGTATGTGGGAGGTCATACAAATTACTAAGTACTATTTTCAGTTACTGCAATTAAATTTTGGCAAAATGAGCTAGCAAGCCACATCTTTTTTTTTTTTTTTTTCACTTTGATTTTCAGGGTATGAAATCAGCCCTCTGTAGGCTGATGATTTTCATAAAACGATGTGACATCCTTTTGTTCCTAACACATTACCCAGCTCATATCAGTACAGATATCCAACATGATTTTTCTCCTCATAGAGATCTGATGTGTTTTCAGTGTTCCTTTATTTTTTTGAGCAGCATATACACACACACACACACACACACACACACACACACACACACACACACACACACACACACACACAGGTGTAATGCAGAATGAGACACAGCTGGGGAAGCAAACACACCAGAACTAAATCAAGGTAACAAGGATGTAAACTCCACATAGATCATCATGATTCAGGCACCTAAACATTTCACACAGCCACATCAAAGCCCCATGAAGGCTCTTATCCTCATCAAATTTACCAGCTTTTGAGGATATTAGTTTACCAACTGCACAAAGAGGTTAAACAATGCTGCAGCATGGGCATGTGCTTGTTATTAAAAGAAGAAATCCAATCAAGGGAATAAAATATACTCATCACCACACCTGTCCACTGTGTTCAGTTTGCAGAGAAATATGGAAACATTTTCAGTCTTCGAATCTTTGGTGGAAGAGTTGTGGTCCTTAATGGCTACAAGCTGTTCAAAGAAGCTCTGGTCCAACAGGGAGAAGACTTCACATATCGTCCCTCAGTGCCCTTGTTTGATGTATTATTTGGGAATAAAGGTAGTGCATTTATTTATTTTCAAAAGAATCACCTTAGTAATTAATTAGAATAGCATCAACAGAACCACCAAATGAGGGATGCTAACATATTCCAGTTAGTTCCAGTTACCACTGTATGTATGTGTGTTTCCAAAGGTCTTGTGATGTCAAATGGATATCAGTGGAAGCAACAGAGGAGATTTGCTCTTCATACACTCAGAAACTTTGGTCTGGGCAAGAGGACCCTGGAGTTATCCATCCAGCAGGAGTGCCAGTATCTCACAGAAGCTTTTGCAGCTCAGCAAGGCACACAAATATCACACTGACATTTTCCACACAGTTTTCTGTTTGTTACATGTACACCATTTTTGTGTTCCAACAAAGACACATGCACCAAAGCATCAGTGCATAAAAAAAATTGCAATTGTTATCAGATGTTGCAGAAACATTATTCTTTGCAGAGCTCAAACAGTTGGTTTAGATTTTTTTTTTAATAATGCATACGTCTAGGCTGTTTTGCCTCTTGTCTTTTGGCATGGGTTCCTTTTAGTGCCTCTTATTCACATTGTCTATTTATTTTGCAGGAAAGCTTTTTAATGCCCAGCCAATGATAAACAACGCCGTGTCAAACATCATCTGCTGCTTGGTGTTTGGGAATCGATTTGAGTACGCTGATGAGCAGTATCGGTGTATTCTTCATAGCGTAAATGAGTTAATACACTTACAGGGAACCACGTGGGCACAGGTAAACCTCCTTTAAACAGACAACAACATTTAATAATCTTATTAAATCAGGGTGTGTCCAGAATACATGTGTCATATTTATTCAAATAACAAGTGCCTCCTTATTCAATCAAATGAAGCAATCAGCCCCTCTAAAAATAAGTTTGCAATTAAATTAACTTTAATTTTACTGTTCACTGGAACATATCAACTGAGTCTATAGAAACACATAGCAGAAAAGGTTTGTTGACTTTGTTCCAAAATAAGGTTTTAAAAGTTTTTCTACTACCATCTTTGGTGTTGTAGAATTTCCCCAAATATTTGAATTCAGGATTCTTTGAGTGCCATGTCTCTCACTAATGCATAACCCCTGAAACCTGATTTACCCAGATAGAAATGCCATAAGTGTTTCCAGACTGTCAAAGATTTGTTAATTGTCTTCCTGCTCTGTAGATGTACAACACAATGCCCTGGCTGATGAAGTTGTTGCCTGGACCTCATCAGAAGATATTCACTTTGACACAACAGATAATTGATTTCATAAAAATGAAAATCAGAGAACACGTAGAAAACTTTAACCCAGCATCACCGAGAGATTACATTGATGCTTTTCTCGTAGAAATGGCAGAAGTGAGTGTTGTGCTGCATTTTCTTTTTGTATTTCAAATGAAATATGTCAA
This sequence comes from Amphilophus citrinellus, assembly GCA_013435755.1. Classification (NCBI taxonomy): domain Eukaryota; kingdom Metazoa; phylum Chordata; class Actinopteri; order Cichliformes; family Cichlidae; genus Amphilophus; species Amphilophus citrinellus. The sequence goes on from JACBYM010001135.1 coordinate 158,426, forward strand.
CAGATATTTATTTCTGTCTCGTGTCTCTGGCAGACAGAAGGCAGTGATTCAGGTTTAGATCACAGCACTTTGAGCGCGTGCACTGTGGACCTGTTTTTTGCTGGAACTGAAACTACTACCACTACTTTACACTGGGGACTACTTTACATGATCTACTACCCTGACATACAAGGTATGGATAATATACATATTACATATTTATTGTTGAATGAGGACCCCCCCCCCAAGTCATCTGCAGTAGACAAGAACTGAGTTGTAGTTTTGTGTTTTTAAAATTTTTAAATATTTAAATTCATTATAGTTTCATTTAGTTTCTCACTCTTTTCAGTTTAATATATATTATTCTAAAAATGTTTAGATAGATAGTTTATTGATCCCAAAGGAAATTAGGACAACCAGCAGCTTAATACGCACAATAAATAGAATCCAAACAATGGAGGTAAAAAACTTATACAAACTATACCAACAATACAGACTAACTGTACTAACGATACTGTTTTACAAACTATACTAAGCTGTAGTGTTTTGAGACAAGGAAACAAAAGAATACAGGGATATGAATGAGTGCGGTAGTGCAATATACATATACAGTGGTGTGAAAAAGTGTTTGCCCCCTGCCTCATTTCCTGTTTTTTTGCATGTTTGTCACACTTAAGTGTTTCAGAACATCAAACCAATTTAAACAATAGTCAAGGACAACACAAGTAAACACAAAATGCAAGTTGTAAATGAAGGTGTTTATTAGTAAAGGTGAAAAAAAATCCAAACCATCATGGCCCTGTGTGAAAAAGTGATTGCCCCCCTTGTTAAAACATACTATAACTGTGGTTATAGTAAGTTCAATTTCCCTAGCCACACCTAGGCCTGATTATTGCCACACCTGTTCCCAATCAAGACATCACTTAAATAGGAGCTGCCTGACACAGTAAGGTCCACCAGAAGATCCTTGAAAGCTACACATCATGCCGAGATCCAAAGAAATTCAGGAGCAATTGAGAAAGAAAGTAATTGAGATCTATCAGTCTGGAAAGGGTTATAAAGCCATTTCCAAAGCTTTGGGAATCCAGCGAACCACAGTGAGAGCCATTATCCACAAATGGCGAAGACATGGAACAGTGGTGAACCTTCCCAGGAGTGGCCGGCCGCCCAGAATTACCCCAAGGGCGCAGCGACGACTCATCCAAGAGGTCACAAAAGACCCCACAACAACATCCAAAGAACTGCAGGCCTCACTTGCCTCAGTTAAGGTCAGCGTTCATGCCTCCACCATCAGAAAAAGACTGAGCAAAAATGGCCTGCATGGCAGAGTTCCAAGAAGAAAACCACTGCTGAGCAAAAAGAACATTAAAGCTCGTCTCAATTTTTCCAAAACGCATCTTGATGATCCCCAAGACTTTTGGGGATCATCAAGTCCATTCTGTGGACCGATGAGACAAAAGTGGAACTCTTTGGAAGGTGTGTGTCCCATTACATCTGGCGTAAAAGGAACACTGCATTTCAGAAAAAGAACATTATACCAACAGTAAAATATGGTGGTGGTAGTGTGATGGTCTGGGGCTGTTTTGCTGCGTCAGGACCTGGAAGACTTGCTGTGATAAATGGAACTATGAATTCTGCTGTCTACCAAGAGATCCTGAGGGAGAATGTCAGACCATCTGTTCGTGTACTCAAGCTTAAACGTACTTGGGTTCTGCAGCAGGACAATGATCCTAAACACACCAGCAAGTCCACCACTGAATGGCTGAAGAAAAACAAAATGAAGACTTTGGAGTGGCCTAGCCAAAATCCTGACCTGAATCCTATTGAGATGTTGTGGTATGACCTTAAAAAGGCCGTTCATGCTCGAAAACCCTCTAATGTAACTGAATTAGGACAATTCTGCAAAGATGAGTGGGCCAAAATTCCTCCAGAACGCTGTAAAAGCCTCATTGCAAGTTATCGCAGACGCTTGGTTGCAGTTGTTGCTGCTAAGGGTGGCCCAACCAGTTATTAGGTTTAGGGGGCAATCACTTTTTCACACAGGGCCATGATGGTTTGGATTTTTTTTCACCTTTTCTAATAAACACCTTCATTTACAACTTGCATTTTGTGTTTACTTGTGTTGTCCTTGACTATTGTTTAAATTGGTTTGATGTTTCGAAACACTTAAGTGTGACAAACATGCAAAAAAACAGGAAATGAGGCAGGGGGCAAACACTTTTTCACACCACTGTATGTATGTGCAAACAATGCAGTGCAGTTTAGTTTACTTTTTTTTTTTTTAATTATTATGAAATAGGTAGAATTTATCAGAGAACAAGAAGACCAGAATTGGTATTACAATGCAAAAACAACACTTTGTGAAAGTTTTTGACTGACACTCATGTAGACTTCCTCTTTTTTTTTTTATAAATATAGTGTACTACTGCTTCCTCGTGTTTGACAAGAACTACTGTACTTTTTCTTGGTTCTAACTTTAAAAGTACACAGTGATATTTCAGTTAGTTTATTTTTGTTCTTAAGTTTTTCTTTTTTTGAAACTTGTTTCCTGTTTTCACTGTGCAGAGAGAGTCCAGGCTGAGATCGATGCTGTGGTCGGTTCATCCAGACAGCCCTCTATGAGTGACAGAGAAAACATGCCCTATACTGATGCTGTTATTCATGAGATACAGAGAATGGCCAACATCATCCCCCTCAACGTGGCTCGTATGGCAACCAAGGACACTACAGTGGATAAGTACACAATCCCAAAGGTACACAATGTATAAGAATTTCTGGCAGTATAACTGTTGAATAAAATATTTCTGGTCCAGCCACTTGAGACTGGCTCCAAAAGTTGATCCCCCATACACACTCATGTTAAAATACCCAACTAAACAACTAAAAGACATTTAAAGGCTGGATTAAAAATGGTTCTGATATCTGAGGATAGTGTTCTTGTTGCTCAAATTTGAATTACCAAATTGGGCTTCTAAACCATGTGTGTGCTGTCTTCCATATATGGTAACTTCTGACTCCGGAAAAGGAAAATGGCAGCAGCCAAATCATTAATGTTGAAGCATCAAAATGCAGAGACCAAAACCAAAGGATGACTTCACAGTGGCTGTGTCCATCTTTTAGTCTCTGTTTTGAAGTTGTGCCCTCACTATGTTTGGTTTCTCAGATCTTTGCTGCTGTAGGTAGGCCCAGTAAAAAACAACTCCCCATGAATGAAGAGCTCTTTCTACAATGATTCATAAATACAGATAATGATACACTTATGGCCCTGCAGGAGACTGACAGCCTTTCAGGATGTACCCTGTCTTTTGTCCTATGACAGCGAGGATAGGCTCCAAATCTTACAAAATCCACCATTTTATCAAAATGGGACTGAATCAACAATGGTTTCACACTAGGTTCTCTGAAATCCTGCATGTGAGGACAATGTAACTTTAAGAAAATCAAATAAAAGGATTGATAAGATCTGCAAGTTTATTTCTGCGCTCATATGAACTGAAACCAGCCCTCTGTGACTGACAGAAAACATGTCCTATACTGATGTTGTTATTCATGAGATACAGAGAATGGCCGACATCGTCCTCTTCAATGTGGCTCATATGGCAACCAAGGACACTAGAGTTGATAATTACACAATCCCAAAGGTAAACAATCCACATGTTAAGAAGTGTTTTGGCTACTGTTGTTTTGTGCAACAAAAGAAGAGGAAAAGAAGTTAAAATATTTTGTCAGACCTGACCGGCAGGAGACCGTGAGTTAGGAGAAATCCTTGGCTTACTTGACAAGAAGTGAAGTCCAACATGGCGAGGGCAGGTATGTTACTGGGCAGGACTGGAATCTCCAACAAGATGGCCGGTGTGTTCCTTTCACAAGTTTTATCCCAACGTAGCATTATCCGTGATAGTGACTGGAATAGAGAGAGAGGACGTCCTGTGCCAGCTCTACAGGGTGTGTAGGTAGAGAACAGATGTGAGCTTGAGAACAAATAAAGTACAGGAGTAGGAAGCTATTTTCAGGAAGCTGATTTAGAGCACAAAGTGTGCAGACTATCTGGGAAAGACTGAGTGCCTGCACTGCTCCTTAAATTCAGCTGGTGATGACTTGATGAGTCGCAGGTGCAGTGCTGTGGGGCAAAGACCCCAGACTCCACCTTGAGAGATGAAACCTCCCCACGACTCTCCACCTAGCTCTGAAAAAACATAACAGCGGCCCAGCAACCTAGACAGGATCATGGCAAAGCCACATCCTGCATCTATTATAACTGCATGGCTTCATAGAAGAAGAGTCCAAGTGCTGAACTGGCCTGCCTGAAGTCCAGACCTTTCATCGACTGAAAACATTTGGCACATCATGAAACAAAAAACTACAACAAAGACCCAAAACTGTTGAGCAGTGAGAATCCTGTATCAGACAAGAATGGGAGAACATTCCTCTCACAAAAGTTCAGCAACGGATCTTGTCAGTTCCCAGACATTTATGGATGCTACATGGTGGAAAACATGGCCCTGTTCCAACTTTTTTCTTAAAATTATACATTTTTCTCTGTAGTTTAACATACATCTTCTGCTGCTCTACCTTGAACACATCATCAGTGTTGTATCCTGGCTTCATCTGCTGTTTTGGGTCTTACAACAGACACCCTCTGCCAGGTGACCCGACTAGGGATGATCAAGCACATGATGATGATCACAGTGGGAAAACATGGCCCTGTTCCAACATTTTTCTTAAAATTATACATTTTTCTCTGTATAAATAGTTGAAACTTTTTTTTTTTTCTATGAGTTTTCCAAATCATTGCATTTTGATCGTACTTACATTTTACACAGCTTCCCAGTTTTTTTTTTAAACTGAGATTGTACAGTAATCCACCTAGTAGCCCTTCCTGATCTTCCTGCGTCAGCTGGTTTTCTGTCCTCCATCAGTTAACAAATCAACATAATTATGATTCTTTTGCAATTTTAGCATCTAAGTTTTTAAAATTTTGCCATACTTCTTCAGGGCACCATGCTCCTGGCTACACTTCACTCAGTCCTACATGATGAGTCAATGTGGGAAACTCCACACTCTTTTAATCCTCAACACTTTCTGGACCAGGATGGTAAATTTCGAAAGAGAGAGGCCTTCCTTCCATTTTCTGCAGGTTAGTTGGACTTTAACACAACTTATGCTGTTTTAAACCAAGGGTTATAAAAAGCCAAATGTCAAAGCTATGCTACATGACTTTGCTTATCATCATTTTGCCACCATCATATCTCTGCTTGTTTGAGCAATCAAAACATGCCTTACCATTGGTTGGTAGGCCATCAGTGTTCCCAATTATAATCTTAGTTTGGTTCAGAGGTGCAGTAAAAATTGTGATACAAGTGAATATTATATAAATTATTAGAATAAAACTGTGTGTCTTGTGTATCCTCAGGTAAGCGTGTGTGTCTTGGAGAACAGCTGGCCCGGATGGAGTTATTTTTGTTTTTCACCTCCATCCTTCAAAGGTTTTCTCTCTCGCCACCTGCTGGAGAGCAGCCCAGTCTGGAGTTTAGGCTGGGAGGCACACGTTGCCCCAAACCTTACCGCCTCTGTGCTGTACCACGTTAATCCATCAGCTATCACAATTTGAAAACATCTGTTTCTCAGCATGATAAATCACTCTCTTTCATTGCATTGATCATGTAATGCATTTGTAAGCTTTATAAAAGAGTAAGCTACACTTACTAGACGGACTCACTAAACTAGATCCTAAAGGAGGAGTAAAGGTGAGATGAATTCAGACAAACGCTTGTAGTAACATAAGTAAACAAAGCTGGCATTTATTCAAACAATTGAATAAAGTACAAGAAATAATGCTTTCTTTTTTTTGTTTATAACCTTTTTTTCAGTTTAGTCCTAGTAGTTCAGTTCTTACACTTAGTTTCACTATGTATGTCCTTCAAATTCCTCCTTTGTTTTTAGTCTTTAACTCAAAAAAAATAAAAGATCCAAAGTAGATTATAAAGGGGACCTGGGTCATCCACGGCCCACCAGGAGCTCAGAAGGCCACACATTCTGATGGCAACCGTGTGCGCACCCCAGAGGAGGAAGGAGGGAGACCCTAGAGAGAACCCTCACGGTCAATGGGCAAGAGCCCAGAGAGCCAGAAACAATGAGCAGCCCATTTGGGAATATTTATGCATCCATAGTTAGGCAGTATAAAGTAGAATAGTATATTATTCTACTTTATGCCAATGAGTACAATTAGAACTTTTATTTTTAATAGAGTATTTCTAAAAAAAATAAAGGAATAAAACTGTGCTGGGAAACTGTCTTTTGTTTGTTTCAGTCCTTAATAATTTGACCGCTTGATGGTTTGAAATGGCATGAAGTCACTGAATACAGTTTACAGAATTTTTTTATTTCTGTTGTAGGTGGGTTGGCTGCACTCATGGGTTACAGTTGTTTGCTTCATGCAAGGCATGCAGTTTTTTCCTCACACTGTAAATCACAGGTTTTTTTATGTCATGCCCTCATAAATTCTGCCATTATGCAACAGACTGTGTGCACACTTTAACCACACTTTTACCAGCTATAGTGTTAAAAAAATGCTTACATAGTTAAGTTCCTACAGTTAGACAGTATACAGTACTATAATATAATATATTCTGAAATTGTATAATTAGTACTTAGGGTTTCTATTTAGATATTTCTACATTGTAGTATTGCGTATTTTTCTTGAGTTTACTGTTTTTTTTAATGACATGCTATATGCTGAAAGCCAGCCCCTGACACCAGTGACCTACGAGTTTCGGTAATAAAACTGTCCATCCATATATCTCATTGCACTTTCACAGTGGCAGCATAGCTAAAACACTACCTTATTTAAAAGTGAAGAAATGGAGACATTATACCACATTCTTGGCTTGGAGTGGTTAGATGGCAGGAGCATTTTATTGTTTTTTTGTATTTTTCTGCTATTGACTGACATTTTGAAGAACAGAGTGCCAAAAAACTTTCCTCCCGGACCGTGGGCTCTTCCTTTTTTCGGCGATGTTCATCGCATCAGACCTGACAGAATTCACCTGCAGTTTAGAGAGGTATGAGTTTTATAATTATTATTACATTATCATACAATAAAATACCAAAGAATTAAAGAAACATCCTAAGGACCTTGTTTACTTCAAACTTATTTTTGAATACCCATTACTTTTCCTTGATGTAAGATTATATGTAATATGTATGTAATAGTAAAAATGAACATTTTAGAGGTAATTTACATCAAGCTCAGGCAAGACCCTACTGAAAACTCTGGAAAACATTAACTCAGTGGACTTTATCCTCAGTTCCCTTTGTTCACACTTTTGTTCTGGATGTTTTGACCACCAAACTCAGAAAAAGCAAAATGGTTTACTGAGGCCATAAAACATTATGTCAAGATATAAATTCTGCAGTAAGACAGAAATTGTGAATTGCACTTTACTAGTTTGCTGCTGTTCAGTCTGCCTTTTGGATCCAACCTCAAGAAGCTTTAATTACAGCCACATTTTAGGTCACTGATATTCTCAAATGAACATTTACTCATGTGATTCCAGCTTGGTTTCTTGTTAAGAGACATAATATTAGTGAGTTTCAAGTTCAAGTTTTATTGTCATATGCACAGTAAAGAAAAATGTTTCCCTGTATAATGAAATTCTGCCTTTGCTGAACACAACAGATGCCGGGGAAACTAGAGGAAAACATCCTCATGTAAAATAGATAAACAGAATAAATGATCATTTAGGAAACACACAAAAATTAATTTTAAAAGAGCACATGAGAGACACAATAGTAATATAATAAATATATACATGTACAGTACCAGTCAAAGGTTTGGATATACCCATAATGGGTGAGTGTGACCAAACTATTGACTGGTACAGTAAATATATAACTTTGCATATAAGAGTTTGAGCTGCAATAGGCAGCATTGGTACAATATTCTAAAATTATTAAGGATACAGAAGAGCAATATTATTCCTCTGAATAAGTATAAGGGACTTAAAGTTTGGAGGAAAAAACATTTTATAATTATATTAATAACTACATTTTTAATTAACTCAGATTTCGTCCCTTCTTTACAAAGTTTTCCTTCTTAGAAAATATTTCAACTAACTAATGACACCTGTCCACTGTCATGTTTTCAGTTTTCCAGATGTTTTGACCACCAAACTCAAAGTAAAATGGTTTACTGAGGCCATAAAACATTATGTCAAAATATAAAGTATGTGGTAAGAGAGAAGTTGCCAATTGCAGTTCACTAGTTTGGTGCTCTTAAAGTTGCTTTTGGAACCAACCTCAAGAGGCTTCAATTACAACCACATTTTAGGTCACTCATATTCTCATATCAACATTTTTTCATGTGATTCCAGCTTGGTTTCTTGTTAAGAGACATAATATTTGTGAGGCAGCATTGATCCATTCTTAACATTTTTCAGTTAAGAATGCAGAAGAGGGATATTATTCCTCTGAGTGTTACGTGTAGGCTGGGTGGGACACAGAAAGAATAAGAAGAACTTGGGAAACTTTGGAAAGGCCAAAGATTTTTAAAGTTTTCCTTCTTAGAAAATATATCAACTTACTACTGAACAACAACACCTGTCCACTGTCTTTTTTGTAGTTTGCAGAGAAGTATGGAAAGATTTTCACCCTTCGACTCTTTGGTCAACGAACTGTGGTCATTAATAGCTACAAGTTTGTGAAAGAAGCCCTGGTCCAGCGAGGAGAAGACTTCATAGATCGTCCCAGCATACCATCATTTATAGATTTATTTGGGAATAAAGGTTGTGTTTTTTCTTTTTCAGTTTTTCTTTCCAGTTTAGTTAGTGAAGAGTAAAATTGAGACACCAAATGAGAGATATTAGCATTTAGCAAGTGTTTAGTTTCTTACATCCAGTCTAATTTGGTGTATTTATGTTTTCAAAGGTCTTGTGCGTTCAAGTGGTTATCTGTGGAAGGAGCAGAGAAGATTTGCTCTTCATACGCTCAGAAACTTTGGTCTGGGCAAGAAGACCCTGGAGTTATCCATCCAGCAGGAGTGCCAGTATATCTCAGAAGCTTTCACAGAACACCAAGGCAGAAAAAAAATATCTATGCTAGTTTACTGTGAATCATTATTCGTTCATTCTTTTTTATTATTTAAGTGCTTATTACATGGACTTGTTTTGTTTTTCCTTCAAAATTTTAACAAATTAGTGCATGGGAATGAAACTGATTTAAAAGAAAATCAGAAAGAAAATCTGAAAAAGAGCTGAATTTACGAGGCTGATTTGTATAAGCCAACAGAAATTGCTTAATTTGTTGTGATAAGGGGTACTTGGTTTACTTGGGGTCCTGTGTCATATCCAAATGCTCTGTTTTCATTTACAGGAAAGCCCTTTAATGCCCAGCCACTGATAAACAACGCTGTGTCAAACATC
>JACBYM010001137.1:0-50790 GCA_013435755.1 Amphilophus citrinellus
AATAGCTGTGGAATCGAGGATGCCATGGTTCTTTCCCAATTCGAGAGCCGAGGATTTCCAATTGAAGATGGTATCGTCTGGGTTTGAGCGATAGCGGGCTAGCATCGATATTCTCCAGCAGATCCGTAGTATTTTTTTGCGTCTTGCCAGGCCCGTATAGTGCTATAGATTTACGTCGGTTTTGAAATTAGAGGAAGTGCCTTGATGTTATTGATGAATGGTCGTTGTAGGTCAACGCGAGGGGAGAGCAAAGCTCCTCCTCAATATCTGTCCAGGAGGTCATGCACCCTTCTCTGTATCCAACTAATTCATGTCCCTTATCTGCGCAGACCAGTAATACAGGTGAGGTCTTGGAGGTCCCATTCCGCCTTTCGCCTTTTTGTGTTTAGTCAGGGATTTTAAAGGCTATCCTGGGTGAAGATTTTTTCCAAATGAAAGAGCTCAGTAAATTTGTTCAAGATTTGAAAAATAATTGTCCAGCATAAGCAAGGGACGAGACTGGAGACATAGGTAGTATACACCGTTGGCAATTATGTTCATTTTAATTATGTTATATTCGACCCCGATAAGTGATAGGGACGCAGTTCCTAAAGTTTCTAATTTCCTCTTAATTTTTTCAGTAGTGGTAGGGTAGTTTATATGGCACATGTCATTGAGTGGGGGCCTACATACACTCCCAGCATTTAAATCCGCTTGCACCCAAGTTAAATGGCGAATGTTTTAAGCTGGTTGTAATTGGTGAGTTAGCAGTCAGGCATTAGATTTCTCTATATTATTTTATAGCCAGATTTTTTCCAAATTTGTCAATTATATTACCTGTGGTATGGATTTCTCGGATTTGGACAGGTACACCACGAATCATCGGCCATACAAGCGAGATTCTATTTGACGTTGCTGCAACATCACTTCCTGCCCGATCTCTTTACTCCTCCTGATACTGCTTCAGCTAGGGCTCAATGGACCGATTAAACAAGAAGGGGGACAGTGGGGAACCCTGGCGGCATCCTCTGTGCAAGCCGAATTACTAGAGAGGGCCCCGTTAACACACATTTGGGCTTGCGGTTTATTATATCCATGCTTGGATCCATCCACTTAGCCTATCACCAAAATTTGAATTTTTTCATCCCCAGAGAATAAGTCTTGCATTTCGACCCATCGAATGCTTTTTTCTGCCTCTATATGACATTAAATAATGCCTTCGCTTTAGTAATCAATTATGTTTAACGCCTCCGCATGTTATCACTCTATATCGCGCCTTCATGAAGCCAGATTGTCAGGGTGGAAAAGTTTGGGGCATCATGGGACCCTCCAGCTATGCACCGATCACTTTAGATTGATCTTTAAGGTCGACCGGGAGTCACGACATTGGTCGAAATGATGCACAGGGGTGATGTCCGGTCTTTTTTATGGATCAAGTAATTATTAGAAGTCGCCATTGACTCTCGGGAGGTGTCCATTTTTACAAAATTTCATTGAACATGGGCCTAAAAAGGGGTTGGATTTGGAGGCCACAAAGTTTTGTAAAAATCGTAGTTGCACCCGTCTAAGCGGTGCTTCCCAGACGTTAAGGCCCTAATTGCTCTCCGCCCCTCCTCTGCTGGTGAAGATATCCAAGCTCTTTTATCTGCATCAGAAATGAGGGCAGGGGATATGTTCTCCAGGAATTCTTGGATATCTAGCTCGAGGGGTGGTCTGAAGTATATAAGATGAGTGTAGAAGTACAACTGAGTTACTATTGAATTCAGGTTCGTTATTAAGCTGGCCGGATGCATCGCGTATGCATTTTATCTGTGCGTCGGTTTGCACTTTTGAGCTGTAAGCCAGAGTCGGCTGGTTGTTACCAATCATAGTAGCGTGTCTCGTAAGACAAAAGTTCTTAATTTGGTCTGTTTCATTTGTTGGTGTTGTTTTAATCGTATTTAACTTTTTCCAATTTTGCCTCTGTGGGGACTGCTGTTATTTCTCCAGTGATAAGTCTTCCCGCATTGTGCTGGCGTTATAGATGCTTTTTTTTTGCCGTTGTATAAGAATCAAATGCCTCTATACGCCTTCGCCACGTCCTACAACACTGCAGGGGACACGGATTCTGCTGTCCTGGCACATATTGCTTCGCCACAGTCTAATATCTCACAGTTCAGTTTTGTTTAAGTGAGGGTTATTTTCCAACTTTTTGTCTGTTAGTTGCTGGAGAGAACAATGGAGGGAAACAGGTGCTTGGTCGGACAAGATGCTGGGGCGATATTGCAAAGAAGTTACGGGTAAGAGGCTTGTGGACAGGACGAAGTCCAGCGGGCAATGTTTGTGTCTAGCGAGTAAACGTATAGTCTTTCGCTTAGATTCATTCTCTCCGACATCCACTAAGCTGCCTCTTTTGAGCTGTCCTCCATAGTTTTGCTGCTGTGGGATTGTTGCCGTGGCCAGTCTGTCTAGGTTGTATCCAGGCCACAGTTAAAATCCCGGCTATCTTCCTACATCTGAATTATGTTGGCTAATCAGTTGCCATGTCCTGGCAAATTGGGGTCTCCTCATTTGTGCGTAAATTTTGAGCATTATAATTTTCCCTACCGTACACAGCCCCGAATTAATATGGATCTCCTTCGTGGCATTAGGTTGCTCTTTGATTCAAAGGAGTTTTTATGGATGGTATGCTTTCCCTCTATTGCTCGTGAAACTTAAAGTAAACTTGCCCTACCCCGTCTCTCCTGAGTTTTTTGTGTTCCCCGCTGGACAGTGTTATCTTGTGAAGGGCACGTCACCCTTTCCCTCTTTAGGAGGGAGGGACTCTTTTTCCGCTTGATGGGATGACCCAACCTTTGACATTACGGTTTATTAGTTAAGCGTTGGTGTCAAATGAATAACCATTAGTCTGCTGTACTTAACCATAAGCGAGTCACGAGTCGGACCGAGCAAAAGAGAAAAAAAAAAAAAAAACACAGGACCCCCCCCCCCCCCCCCCCCCCCCCCCCCCCCCCCTTAGTACCTGACCTGTTAACAGCCTAGTCCCAAATGACAAGGCAAATCCACATTAAACGGAGGGGCCCCTAGCTTATACAGCACACCACACACAACCATGACGCACTTATTAACATGTTATCTTATTGTCAAAGTAAAAGAACAGATCTGTGCAATTAACAGCTTGTCTCCATATGGTGGACTGAGTCCAGGGTGCAAGATCGCGGGTTAGAAGATGCACACAAGACAGTGGTGATGGATGGCCGGGCCTGACGGAAGGGCAGGGTGTATGCGTAAAGCGATTGCGTGCCGAGCACATCCCCGCCGCCCCATCGGTACATTGACAGTGCCCATATGTGACAAATGAGAGGAGAAATTCATAAATAAAAGTAATAAAACATCACATCTTCTTGTGTCCGTTTAGTGTTATGCCGCGTATTGTTGACCTCAACCTGCCATCAGTCAGACCCAGGAGAAAAGCAAATGTGTATTGAAAACTCAACCCCCATAATCAATTTAAAGAGGAAATTACTGTTAAACGGCCCTATGTGCTTATTCCCCCGTGGTATCTGTGGAATCCTCTGCTTCTTCGGCGAGGATAACGGTGATCTTCCCTTTATGTACACTCTCAGCTTTACGGAATGGGCTGAAATCCGCGGAAGGACCTCATCCAGGAACACTCTCTTGACGTTGCAAACTGTCGTCTCTGCGGCTGGTTTCGACTGAAAGATCCTGCTCAACCATGCGTTGGATCCCTGTAGTGAGTCCGCTGTTGGCAGAGCGGAGGACGGATTCCTTATTTGGAAAGCTCAGGCAGCGTATGGAGACAGCCCCGTGCTTGATTCGCTTTGTTGTCCGAGTGTACGATGAACGCTTTCCAGGTGAGTGGTTGTCCGGGTCAGACCCAGCCATTGCGATAGTCTGTCAGGGACAAAATCCAGGAGGTTGACGCTTCGACCCTCTTTGAGGCCGATAGTCGGATATTCTTCCTCTGCCTCGTTCTCTAAATCCTTCCGTTTTTCGCTTCCAGGTATGCAATCTGTTTCCCGCCGAGGTTAACTTAGCACAGTTCCAACTGCCTGTTCTTCAGGTCGCGTGGTGATACAGGCCTCCGCCTCGTCGATTCGTTTTTCATTAGCTGAAACATCGTCTCCTTATGGTCCCCCAGGTTGTTTTCCAGTGTCGTAATGGAGTTTGCCATTTCTCCCAGCCGGTCGACAATTCCATCCGCTGTGTTGACCCGAACTCAGAGCGGAGTGCTTTTAATTCAGTTAGCACGGCGGCTAGGGTCAGCCATGTCGCTATTCAGTGGTCCTCAGCCGGCAATGCTGTTTTTCGTGCTCCGTGAGCTCGTTTTGCGTGCTCTATTAAAAATATCGCAATCCTTGACTGACGAAGGCCTTTGACATTTTCGTGTCTTGAGTGTTAGTCAGGTTTAAAAGAGGTTTAGGGGTAGTTATATGTGCGACTTGCCCGAGCCCGCAAACTATGCCACCATCTTCGTTCGGGTCCCACAGCGCCCCCCCCCCTTGCATCTCTAATGTGGCAGCTACTTCCTGCCTCACACCTGTTCCTCCACCCCTGTCTGTCACAGAGTCGAGGTCACAAAGAGCAGCTCACAGAGATGGTGGAGATTCCTCCTAGTTTCTGGGTCTCAGAGCACAGACGAAAGGCCACAATCTGTCAGGTTTCTGTGTTTTTCTGGGACATTAGTGAGCAGCACGGGGCTCCACAGGACGTCTGTCCCGGCTCCCTTTTTTCCTGTCATATGTATGCAGCAGACTTCAAATATCCAATTCTGAGTCCTGCCACAGCCATAACACTCTGAGGACACTGCCATGGTGGCGTGCATCAGGAAAGGACACAAGTCTTAATACAGGGATGTTGTTAAAGCCTTCAGTGAGTCACAAACAACAGCTCATACTGAGCACCTCTAAGATGAAGTATATAATTGCAGGTTTCCAAAGATTAAGGCCCCTCTCCAGCCTGTGAAAGTGTGTGGGGTGGACACAGAGGTGGGAACAAAATATAAATATGGAGGTTTACACCAAGATTACAAAGTGGACTGAATACAAATGAACTACACAAAAAGGGGCAGAGCGTCACTTTGTGTTAAGAAAATCAAGATGTCTGCACATGTGCAGTAAAATCCTGGAGATGTTCTATCAGTCTGTGGGGCAGCTGTGCTGTTCTATGCTGCAGTCTTCAGGTTCCTGTTCTAGAGTACCCACAATGCAATGAGAACCAACCTGAGGTCACATGACTGGATTCATAGTCCACGTCTCAGTCTCAGAGGGATGTGGTGTACTCAGAGAGCACTCGGTGCTCGATTATGTTGGGCTGTCTCGATCGCTGTGCTCGGTGATCGATTATGTTGGGCTGTCTCGATCACTGTGCTCGGTGCTCGATTATGTTGGGCTGTCTCGATCGCTGTGCTCGGTGATTGATTATGTTGGGCTGTCTCGATTGCTGTGCTCGGTGATCGATTACTCTGTCCTGTGTTGTTGGAGCTGATGTTTGAACAGCTGTGCTGCATCCTCGCCTCTGTGAAGGATTCTAAGATGATGAGGAAGGTCATGTCCACAAAGGTCACAACAACTAAATTAATTTACTCAATATTAATATGAAAAAAATCAAGATGGCGGTGCGTATGAACGCAGCGGCTCTAGGTCAGAGGTCAGACTCAGTCACAGGATGGGCCAAAGCTGCAAACACAGTCTGAGTCAAACAGGATCGACCTTTACTGAACATCTAACACTGAAAAGATTTGATTCAGCAATATGAATCTGAATGTCCATAAATCAGCATCTTCATCCTGAACACATTAAATATAAAATCATATTTTCCTTCAACAATAACATCAGAAAAATGAGAATGTTTCAGATGAAAACTGTGATGATTTCAGCAGAAAGTCCAGAAAGAGGAAACAAGTTCTTCAGTTTGTCTCTCCTTCCATTTCTTTCTTCCTTTCTATGAACTGACAGGTTTCCTCAGCAGCTCGTCTCACCTGTGTGATCAGGTCCGTCACCACATTCAGAAGCTGTTTCCTCCACAAACACTCACACTCATTTCAACCTTTGCCTCTTACAAACTTCTCTGTCTGTCTTTCTGTCATTATGACGCGTTGTGTCTTCAGGACTTTGCTGCAGCGTTTCCTGCTGTGTGACGCAGTGATGCGCTGTCAGCTCACCTGTGCAGGTGTCCCTCTGCAGCTTCTCCTGCATCCATCCCATAATATAACTCTCTGATCACATACGATCATCCTCTCATTGATTGGATGACGCTGAGATGGTTCCAGTCTATTAAACAGTGCTGAAACAAACAGGCATGTCCACGTGTGATCACAGCAGAACACTGAGTCCATGTTAAATATGAAGCGGCTCACTGATGACTGTAGAAACATGGAGTTTCCTTCCAGCTGCTGAATGTGTTTCATTCCAGCGTTATGGCTTCATTTTGGTCCTTAGTTTGGTAGGAAAAGTGTTTTTGGACATACGTGTTAATGGTTGGACAGCGACGAGTAGTTCTATTTAAAGATGAACTTTGGCTCCTCTAGTTTTACACACATTATCACATTAAACAGTTATTGTCAGTGGAACACAGGATTATGGACACTGTGGCATTAATAATAAATCTTCTTTCTTTGGCTGTTTGAACACTACAGCACCATTTATCATTTTAGTCCATATTCAGGTAAATATGAGCTGAAGCTGCTGTCCTGTTGGAGGCTGCAGGGCTCCTCGAGGGCCTGGCTGACTGCCACAGATGTTGGGCTGATGTTTGCTCTGCTCTACACTCTCAACACTGAACATCCAGAGAACTGGAGCTAATCTAAGAGCTGAGAGCCAAACTGATCCAGGAACAGCCTCTGAGTGTTGGACTCAGACTGATTAGATTTAGATTTAGGTTGGTTTGAGCACAAAGCCCTAAAGACACATTTCTGATATGTCAGCACTACTGAGGGGCAGCTGGTCCCATCTGTGGACACACAGTACTACACAACTCATCTCATACTCAACACACACACTTTGCATCAATCAGCAGCAGTTTGACTGGTTTCCAGGTGAGCTTCAGGTGAGCATTTAGGATTCCTCCAGTCTCTGAGTCAGAGTCACATGACCTCACCAAAGCTGATTGGTCGGTTGCAGTGACGGTCCTGGAGCCACATTAATTGTGATGTTGTAGGAAGAACAGGAACACGGGGATATCAGCCTGTTAGTGGGTTTAGTCGTTCCTGTTTGTCCTTCTTATTGAAGTTACCTGCTGAGAGCTCACACTGTTCTCTGTAGGAATGATGTCAGTCTGACTCGGCACATGTTTGGGAGGCATGTTTGACTCTGCAGCACATTTTGGGGCTGATGTTTGCTCTTCTGGAAACTCTCAGGATAAAATATGGAATATGCAAAGGAATGGAGACACATTTCAGTCTTTATGGACCTTTTTCTGTACCTGCCACCATCATTCTGCATCTTTGTGTTTAAATGGACTTTATGGTTTTTCTTGCTGTCTGATGGTTGCTGTTCAAAAATGTTTAATGCCATCAGCTGATCAAATCCTGTCTGTGGTTAAAGTGCTGATTTATTACTAATTTGTTTCAAATCAAATCTCTGAAAAACAAATGCTTGTGTGCTCGTACATGTAAGGCTGCTCATTCACCGCAGTCCTTCCATTAAAGTAGAAACAGCACAGCACACATCTGAGGCAGCAGTTAATACAGCCACAAGGGGGCGTGCTCGCTCTCAGCTTCCTGCAGCCAGTCAGAAAAAATGCAAATGAGGGAAAATCTGTGACGGCTTCAACAGAAGTAACGACCGTTTTTACCGAGCAAAACCACGAGCAACACGTCAGCAATGATCCATCCATATGTTAGAGGAGAAACAGCTGTTAGCCTCCAGGAACATCTTCACCTGCTTCACTGTCACTGTGTGGGCGGGGCTCATGCAGCTCCGCCCACACAGTCTTATACTTAGAACTGAGAGTAAGAACGGTACTCAGTTAATCAGGGTCCCCTCTCTCTGAATTTGGAAAGGTCGGCAGGCCGGGCGGCACCCTGTGGAGGGCTGGATGTGGGCCATGGGCCATATGTTGAGCATCACTGCTTGAAGCTTTGAAATGTGAACATTGTTTTGCTACAGTCAATGGACTAAAGCAGAGAAGAAGAACACAGACTTTACCATGAAGATCCTCAGTGTGGATCAGTATAATATCAGCCTTATGTCTGCAGTTTAGTGTTTCACATCAGATTCATCTCAGCACAACTAAAACATGGAGACTGACCTCAGAGTTTCAAGAACACATCGTGGACTCTCCAGAAAACCACACAGATGCTTCACTCCTGAATCCTGCAGCTCGTTCTTGGAGGTTGAGGACACAGAGTCGTTACTCAGGTCCAGCTCTCTCAGATGGGAGGGGTTGGACTTCAGAGCTGCTGCCAGATAATCACAGCTGATCTCTGTCAAACCGCAGTACCCCAATCTGTATAAAGAATCAAAGATGTGAGTTTTTTAGACAAAGTTTGAGCTTGAAATCATTAATATTGTACCACTGTTAACAACATCACATTGTGTTGAAATAAAGTTTAGTTTTGTGAATAAATGTGTGAAATGCTCCTAAATATAAAGTGAAAATAAAGCTGATGACATTTGATTTGCTGCAGTTTCTTTGTGAGGGAGCAGTACATACAAACAGCTGCAGAGGGCGTGTCTGATGGATTGAACATCAAACAGGAAGTGTTGAGCTGAAATCTGCTCAGAATGAATGCAGGTGCAGGTGTGTCACAGGTGAATGTGGGTGGACTGTCACACTGTGTCACAGCGTAGCACGAGCGCACTAACATCCACTCTGATGGGAGTTTATTAGACAAAGTTTGAAATCATTCAGTGTTTCATAATCAGAGCTGAAGAAGCTTCAGAATGTACAAGTTTATAACATGGAAACTCCAAACAGCTGAAGCCAACAGGATGCAGCTTCAAACAAACAAGAGAAAATTCTGAGAAAAATTCTGAATTTTTCACATTAAAACTTTATAATAAAAAACTACAACACTTGAGAAGTCGTGTTGTTCCTTCAAGGAACCTCATGGCTTCACTTTTAAAGGTGAAGTTCTGCAGAGAACGTTCTCAATGCTGAACAACCTGCTGCTAGAATTCATGCTTTTGACTGTGGCTACAATCAGCAGAGGAACCGTCCACCGAGGGTGAAGCTGTTTGCACTTTGGAAGTCCTGGATTCATCACACTGATGTTAATGTTAGCTCACTTATTCTGCCCAATGACCTTTAACCTTTGTTTTAGGGAGAAATGAGCAGACGGTTCACTCGTTCAGCTCAAAGAAAGGTGGTTTATTGACAGGAGCCAAACATTTGTCCAGTCCAGCAGATACTGGATTTAATTTGTCTCTCGTTTTATTTAGAAGCCCTAACAGTGAGACAGGCAGTCAGTGTGGAAATCCTCCTTCTCTGAGTGTGTTTCTGCAGAGCTTTATACCACCCTCTCTCTGCTTTTGTCTTTCTGAGTGAAAATACAAAGTCTGCACATGTATTTATGAGTCCAAGCAGTGATTTAATCCTGCAGCTTAACACACATTTGATTCCCTTTGTGTGAGAACTGCAAGTGTCCAGAGTGAGGACAGGCTGAGAAAGCCACTGCTGCAGATCATCTGTGGGCTCTTTCAGGGAGAGCTGATGGGACAGAGGCTCTCCACCCCTGATGAGACACCAGGACAAATTCAGCACTGTGTGAGGAAGAGGAGGAGGAGGAGGAGCAGCCAGCAGCAGCTGAGAGATGGAGGTAAGAACAGGGGGAGGACAGACAGGCTGTTGTCTCTCTGTGAAGGAGCGCTACAACCGTTTAAAGAACTCCTTCAAATCCATCATTTTAGGACATGTTAGAATCCTTTGACCATCAAAGTGGGAGTTTTCAAAGGTGGAAAAAGCTGCCAAAGTGTCTGATGAAGGACATTAGCTAACTGTAATAACATGACAGTGTTGTGTTTACAGGCCCGTGGTCTCTCAGCCTCAGATACATCACAGACCAATCAAACATCTCAGTTTAATCTCAGCAAAATTCACACTAATTAGATCAAATGGAGATTTTCACGTTCATCTCTGTCAAACGATGCTGAACGAGACGCTCTCACAGCTGATGTCATGGTCGCTAGGCAACCTGAGCGGCCCTCCGTAGGCCGGACCGTCCCGTTTAACGGCCGTTCACTTCCGGCCTTCACGGCTTTAGAAGGATGCAGCCCCTGAGCCCCCTGGGATCCAGCTACATGTTCATGAAAAGGTACCTGATCATTTGGCAGCAGTAACAGTAAAGAGTGGAAAATTAATGCCACAGATATTATTTTGATGTTTCAGGGACATTATGCAGTGTTAATGGGTGCTGGGATCTTCTTCCATCACAGCTGTTTTTTCCCTGTAGCTCAGTCATTGATCCACACAGGACTGTGGAACATCAGCACTTGGAGAGGGATTTGAACCCTCGTCTTAATTCTGTGAGCTTCCACCTCTGTGATCTCTCTGATATACTAATGAGTGTCAGAGCAATCAGAGATCAGGATTGGTCCTTCAGGATGCTGATGACTCTGGAATCAGGAGTCTTCTGGATGCTGTGGAGTCCCATCATGGCCCAGTCCTTGATCAGTGTGTTAGCTGCTGTGACCAGTCTGTCTCCAGGCTCCAAAGAAATAGTCTGGACCTAACTCCCACCCACACCACCCTGTGGCCCCCACCACCTCCACGTTACAGGAACTAATTGTAATTTTCAGACTGCAGTGAAACTTCCTCCACTAGGTGGCAGTGTTTGATGAGAAAGTGTTAGTGTAGCTGCCCTGTAGGCAGGAACAGGAAAATGCAGGATTTGTGGTTAGCACTATGGCCTTAAAGCAAGAAGGTTCTAGGTTGGAGCTTCTTGGTCAGCTGGGCCTTTCTGTGGACTTTGGATGTTCTCCCACAGTCCAATGAAATGCTGCTTAGGTTCATTGGTGCTTCTAAATTGGCTGTAGGTGTGGATGTGAGAGTGTGTGCTTCTCTGTGATGGACTGCTCACCTGTTCAGGTGTACCACGCTGTTCCCTTCATCAAAGTTACCAATAACGTTCCAAAGAAGAAAGATGCAGAGAAATGTGCTGATTTAAAGCCTTTGAAGTGCTTCAGATGATATCTGTCCACTTGTGTCCACTAATTGATGAATGTCAGCTCTCTAATGCAGCTTTGATCTTCACAGTCTGCTTTATGAAGCTCATTCTAACCCTGAATGTCAGAGTGTTCCTCCTTCTCTTTGCCATCATTCATGGTGGCAGTGGAGGACATTTGGATGTTGGACTGTGTTTTGGATGTTGTGTGTCTGTTTTGTGTTGGACTGCTGTCTGTAAAGCAAACGGCCATTTTGGTTTGGATTTCAGTGTCAGACAGACTTTAAGGTGGAATGAAGTGTTTGAGAGTTTCACAGTGAATTATCCAGTGGAGGATTTTTCTTTTTCTTTGAAGCTTTGAAATGTCAACATTGTTCTGCTACAGTCAATGGACTAAAGCAGAGAAGAAGAAAACAGACTTTACCATGAAGATCCTCAGTGTGGATCAGTATAATATCAGCCTTATGTCTGCAGTTTAGTGTTTCACATCAGATTCATCTCAGCACAACTAAAACATGGAGACTGACCTCAGAGTTTCAAGAACACATTGTGGACTCTCCAGAAAACCACACAGATGCTTCACTCCTGAATCCTGCAGCTTGTTGTTGTTACTCAGGTCCAGCTCTCTCAGATGGGAGGGGTTGGACTTCAGAGCTGCTGCCAGATAATCACAGCTGATCTCTGAAAAACTACAGTTCTCCAATCTGTATAAAGAATCAAAGATGTGAGTTTATTAGACAAAGTTTGAGCTTGAAATCATTAATATTGTACCACTGTTAACAACATCACATTGTGTTGAAATAAAGTTTAGTTTTGTGAATAAATTTGTGAAATGCTCCTAAATATAAAGTGAAAATAAAGCTGATGACATTTGATTTGCTGCAGTTTCTTTGTGAGGGAGCAGTACATACAAACAGCTGCAGAGGGCGTGTCTGATGGATTGAACATCAAACAGGAAGTGTTGAGCTGAAATCTGCTCAGAATGAATGCAGGTGCAGGTGTGTCACAGGTGAATGTGGGTGGACTGTCACACTGTGTCACAGCGTAGCACGAGCGCACTAACATCCACTCTGATGGGAGTTTATTAGACAAAGTTTGAAATCATTCAGTGTTTCATAATCAGAGCTGAAGAAGCTTCAGAATGTACAAGTTTATAAATCACTTCTTCTTCTTCTTCTTCTTCTTCTTCTTCTTCTTCTTCTTCTTCTTCTTCTTCAGCGGCTGACAGCCAACATAAAGATGTATTACTGCCACCTAGTGGCTGCACTGATGATATGAGAGCAGCAGAATAGAATAGAATAGAATAGAATAGAATGCCTTTATTGTCATTATACAGGATGTACAATGAGATTGGAGGGCCACTCCTGTTCAGTGCCATGCAACAGAAAATCAAACTCTCTAGAATAAAAATAAAAATATTATAATCTAGTAAAATCAAGAAATATACAGAAAATAAACAATGTGTAAAATATACAAAAAATAGAATGTATAAAAATATATACATACATTGGTGCATCTGTACATTGTAAGAGAAGTAGATATGTGTATACATATAATAATGAAGATGATGAATATTGCACTTGGTGAATGAATATTGCACTAGTAAATGAATACTGGATATTACACAATATAGGAATGTTAGATATTGTTCAGTATGAATAATCTAATATTGCACAGAGATGTGGGTGTTGCACAGTTACAGTGGGTGAGTGTGAGAGTTCAGGGTGGTGATTGCTCTGGCGAAGAAACTGGCGAAGAAGCAGCAAGGATGGGAGGTTCCAATCCCACAAAGCCTTTGGGCACTAATCTCCACAGCCCACTAGTACATGTGACCTTTGACCCCTGATTCTCTGAAGAATTCCTGTTTCCCTTCCAAAGCTCCAAAGTGCTGCTGTGCCTCCATTGATAACCCCCTGCAATAACACATCTAAACTGAACTCCTGCACAGCCTTGCTTCTAGATCTTAGTTTTAGAGCTTCTCCAGCTCCTCTGGATCCACTACATTTGAATCCAACATGTTCCACTGGTTCCTCTCTTCATGTTCCACACTGCCCTGGATTAGGTTTTCCTACAAGCTGCATAGTTGACTTTAATCCTATGTGACCTTCCTGACCTACAAATACAGCTTCTTCCCTTCTCTTTCTCCCTGTTGTCTTGACTCCATCCACTTTTCCCTCACTTCTGTGGAAGTGTCTTCCCTTTGTCCCTGTGTCCCACCTGTGCTGCCATTTCTTTGGCATGTTGAATCCTATCAGTGCTTTTCCTCCCACTTTACAAAGAGCCACCTCCACCTGGTCTCCTTTAAGTTCCTGTTTAGCCAAAGTGTCTGCCATTTCATTTCCTTTCATATCCACATGTGCTGCTCCCAAATCCATTTCATTTCCCTGCCCTTCTCCACCAGGTGAGGATCCAGCAGGAGTGCTTCATCCAGGAAATCTGGCCGGCTCTTTGAGCTGAAATGATGTGAGCTAGTAAGCACTGAAGCTGCATCTGAAGCAAAGATCACTTTTTCTTCCTGTCACTTTTCTGTCCACTGCAGAGCCATTATTATTGCTGTCATTGCTGCTGTGTATACTGCTGTGTGCTCTCACATCCTTTCTGATTCACTCACTCTCAGCTTTGCTGTTGCACATCAACTTCCTCCATGACCTGTTTCCATGTCTGCAGAGCCGTCTGTGGAAATGTGCAGGTAGCCTTGGTACAGCTGATCCAGATGTTCCATGAAGAAATGTCTGCTGTTGTTCCTGTTTCAGGTTGATCATCATCCATGAAGGTGGAGCTGCTAGAAATGCTGTTGGACTAAACTGGACTTCCACTGCTGGATTCTCACCTTCCCACCTGGAACCACTCCTCCTTGGCCTTTCTCTCTCCCAGTTATCAGTTCAAAGATCTTTGATGTGATGGAACCTCTGGATCCTTTCAATGAAGCCCAGTAAACCCCTGTTAGCTGCTGGGCTCTCAAAGCAAGTGGCATCTCTCCTCCTTCCACCTCCACAGCAGATCATCTGCCTCCATCTCCCCCTAGCCCAGCATCCTCCTCTGTCACACCAACCCTCTGCATGTCCTCCTTCACTACATCCATGAAGCTCCTCTGAGGTCTTCCTCTGTTCCTCCTTCCTGGCAGCTCCATCTTCAGCATCCTTTGTCCAGGATCTCCTCTCTCCCTCCTCTGCACATGTCCAAACCATCTCAGCCTCTCTGACTCTGAACTGTTCCTCTGATGGACTCATTTCTAATCCTGTCCATCCTGGTCACTCCCAATGAAGATCTGAACATCTTCAGCTCGGCCTCCTGTCTCTGTGTCAGAGCCACCGTCTCCAAGTCCTCCATCACAGCAGGTCTCACTACCATCTTGGAAAGCTTCCATTTCACTCTCAGGATCATTTGATGACTTTAGGATCCATTTACTTCCAAATGCTTCAGTGAAACAAGCTGACAATGATCACACCATCATCTGGAGACACGCTCAACTATCTGCTGAAGTTTGCTGAGAACAATTTGATTTTTGTTTAATGTTTAAGATCTGCTGATGGAGAACAAAATGGGATCAAATGATAACTTTCTATGTGTTTATTTCACAGAGCAGTGGTGGCTGCTGCCTCAAAAACTGAGGAGGACAGAAGGAAAACCAACTCACGGCCTTCTTTGATTGGACATTATTTGGCTCCTTATCTCCATTTTCTAATGATCAACACAAACTGAAGTAGATCAATGACGGCTTCCAGGATTTCTTCCAAACAATGACAGTGGCACAGTGGTGCAGTGGTTAGCACTGTGGCCTCACATCAGGAGGGTCCTGGGTTTGAATCCAGCAGCCGGCCGGGTCCCTTCTGCGTGGAGTTTGGACTCTCTGTGTACTCGGGCTTCCTCCCACAGTCCAAAGATCTGCTTGATAGGTTCGTTGCTGATTCTGAACTGGCTGCAGGTGTAAATGTGAGCGTCAGTGGTTTCTGTCTCTGTGTTCGCCCTGCAAAAGACCGGACACCTGTCCAGGTGTACCCCACCTCTCACCATGTGACAGCTGAGATAGGCTCCAGCCCCCCTGAGACCCTGAACATGATAAGCGGAAGAGAATGGATAGATGGATATAAGATGAGATAATATCATTTATATCAATATAGTCTAGTTCGTGTTACAATCATACTTTTAAAGAATCAGTCAGCCTTTTGATATTTTTGGTCTGTATCTTTTTTATTTACATTTTAATAGCACAGCTGTGAGTCTGTGGTGTATTTTTATCATTTGACATTAGTATTTTCTATCAATATTTTTATATCATGTAATGTTACATATATTAATCACACACACTGAATTAATGGTCACACTATATATATTATTTGTCACATATATTAATCACACACACTGGAATAATGGTCACATTATATATTATATGTCACCTATATTGTCACTCACACACTGGAACACTGCATGCTTTAGGTGAGTGGAAAGGACTGAGGCCTGCTCTGCCCAGGGCCTTGGGTTTTTTCCACTAGGAGTACTGCACCCGGTCATTTTTAGAAGTTCACCTTTGTACACAGTGCACTTTTGACACAGCATCGCCAGAGGGAAGGTCAAGTAGCGGGGAGTGTGTCTTGGAAAGGGGGGTTGGAGTCACACCTGGGCTACTGTAAGGGAGTAAATGTGTGAATCGAGATAAGACCGCCCCAAAAGTGTTTCTAGTAATGTGAAAATATGGATAGAAGGGTGGGGCAGGGCCCAGGTGGGAGGTATTTTCCCGTGGGAAAGTTATTTGTCATGTTAGCCCCAGAGACCAAGTCATGGAACTGTTGCATGAGGAGTGAACTAGCATGGTTCATAGTCGCATGAGGAGCATGCTACTATGCCCTCTGGTCCTGATAACAGCAGGGGGAGGTGTGAGATTGGGCTATAAAAGGCCGTGGTAAAGTTGGGAGGGAGCGCTCTTCTTTGCTCTTCCTCTCTCCCCTTTTTGCAGCGGAACCAAGGCACTCACTCTCCGGAGGGCTTTTTGCTTTCTTGTACTTGTTTAACTGTGTGCTTCAATAAATCCTAAAAACGAAACCTGCTTATCTCCACTGAGTTTTTGTAAAGTGTGGAATTATCAAGGTGCACTTGTTTCCATTGGTCTCACTTCCGCCTGGTAAGAGGGGCAGCGGGAGAGAGCCGTAACCATGACCCGACAAGTCTTTTTATAGAGGAAAAAAGCATTAATTTATTTGAGCAGCATTATTATTTAAATATGCCAATAGTTCATTTTTGAGCAATTTCTCATGAACATCTACAGCTGAATGTTAATAAAAATGTCTGTGTGACATTTGGGACACAGAGCTTTGACTCTGAAGTGCCTTTTTGTTTATACCTTTGGGAAGAAAAAATCTTTTTTTTTTTTTTTAAACCTGTCATGTCACAATCGGAATGATAATCTGAAGGCACTATTGTACCAAACATATTTGCTTTTACAAGAAGTGCTTTATAAGTTTTCTATAGGCTATTCTTGTTAAATGTATTTTTATTTTATTTATTCCTGCCAGATCTGACAGACAGGGAAAGAAAAAGAGACAGAAAAAAAAATAGAAGATAAAAGCTACACATACATACACATTCACAAATACATACATACATATACATATATACATATACATATATATACATATACATATATATATATATATATATATATATATATATATATATATATATATATATATATATATATATATATATATATATATATATACATATATATATATATATATATATATATATATATATATATACATATATATATATATATATATATATATATATATATATATATATATATATATATATATTATGGAATGCCATTTAGGAAATTATTATATATATATATTAAAATAAGAGTCTGAATATATACAATGAACTCTGAATATATTGAATGAACTCTGAATATATTAAATGAAAGTCTGAATATATTGAATGAAAATCTGAATATATACAATGAACTCTGAATATATACAATGAACTCTGAATATATTGAATGAACTCTGAATATATTGAATGAAAGTCTGAATATATTGAATGAAAGTCTGAATATATTGAATGAAAGCTGAGGTCACGGAAGCGCCATCTAGTGTTTTCGTTACGTAAAGCGCATAATGTTGCTACAAGAAGCGGCACTATGAGTCAATCTGCAGTTCATCTTCACTGTTTCATCGTGGAAGACCAAATGCAGCGAACCTCTCAGGTCAGACAGCTCCTGCATGCAAGCTAACATTACGCAGAACATGCACAGGCACCCTCCACAACAACAGGCCCTGTCTAGAATCTGAGATGTGGATGTGGAAGGCATGTTCTGCTTATTGTTAGCTTGATACGCAGGAGCTGTCTGACCTGAGAGATTCACTGAATAAAACTCTTTATCAGTAGTATGATTAGGAACACTGCTGCTAGCATTATGTTGGCCAGTTCATGCATTTGCCAGGGTGTTAATTAGCTACTCATTACTTAGGATTTCTGCCACTAAATTCCCTGCAGACTGACTCATAGTGTCATTTCTTGTAGCGACATTATGTGCTTTACGTAACGAAAACACTAGATGGCGCAAGAGCTTCCGTGACGTCAGTTTTCATTCAATATATTCAGACTTTCATTCAATATATTCAGACTTTCATTCAATATATTCAAGTTTCATTCCATATATTCAGACTTTCATTCAATATATTCAGAGTTCATTCCATATATTCAAGTTTCATTCTATATATTCAGACTCTCATTTTAATATATATATATATTATATTTCCTAAACGGCATTCCATAATATATATATATATATATATATATATATATATATATATATATATATATATATATATATATATATATATATATATATATATATATATATATATATATATATACACACACACACACACATACATACATATATATACATACATGTATACATACATGCACACACACACTCTTGCTGTAGTTTGTAGTAATGTATGTGTGTTCCTCTGTCATGGAACGTACTCTATAATGAGGGCAAGAAGCCGCAACCACCCCCTCAGGATCCAGAGGCATGCAGGGAAAGACCCAGGGGACCCGGGCCATCCACAGCCCAGAAGGAGCTCAGAAGACTCGAGGCCACATATCCCAATGGCAACCGTGCGCACAACTCAGAGGAGGAAGACCCCATACGGAGGCCCCACGGTCAACGGGCAAGAGCCCAGAGAGCCAGAGGCAATGAGCAGCCCCCAGCCCCCCAGCAGGCCAGCCTCCCCAGCACGAGCCGAGAATGGAGCCCTGAGGCCCCAGGCGCCCAGGAATCGCCCAACACCCAGCAGAGCCCCCCCCCCACGCAAAAGAGGCCCGGGCCACCCCCAGGCCACAGCTGCCAAGGGAGCCGGCCAGAAGCCACGTCAAGACATCCGGCCACGCGCCCCAGGACCCCCAGGCACCCACATCCCAGGGGCGGCAGTGACAATCAGTGGGGAGCAGCGGGGAGCGGTAGGCTGGGGTAACTCCTGCCCTCCGCAGCCGTGTCCCACAGGGGCCAAGGCCCAACAAGCCATAGACCCAGACCCAGCTGTCCACACACACATGCGCACACACACGCACGCGCACACACACACACACGCGCGCGCCAGTCACACACCCATGCTCATACAAACGGACCATACATGGACATTAAGTGTGGGCAAGTGGGCATCAGCACTGAGCCAGCGGCGCCCCAGAGAAGCAACCAACCCAGCCCCGAACTACTAGTCAGTCCCTACCCCCCGGCAAGGTGCACGAAACCTGGGTGTGGGAAGACCCGCCCACCCCCTTCTCCCACTCAAAATGATTGGGGTGATGTGTTAGGTGTGTATGTAACGGGAGAAATGTGTATGACTGTGTGAAAGCTACAGTGGTAAGAAAAAGTCAATAGGCCCAGCCCTATTGACACAAATATATGAACTGTGTTCAATATTTAGGCACTTTGTTCATTTCTGTCCTTCAGCTCTTCTTCAGTTTCACCGCTGCAGCCAACACGTTTCAAAAGGAGCAGCTTTTACTTTGAAGGCCAGCTGTCTCTGTTTCCTGTTGGTTCCTCTGCTTTAACACACACCTCACCACAGCAGCTGTGTGGGTGTCTCTGTAGCAGCCATATCAGCTTCTGATCCATGAACATCATCACAGCTCCTAACTTCACCTTTATTAGCTTTGACATTCATGTCTTTCTCTTCTTTCTCTGAGCGTCTCTCTCTCTGTTTCCACAGAAGCTCAAAGTCTCTGCAGCCTGTTTGGATCTGCTATCATCACATCTTCAACAGCCTCATTCACATCCCTCACACACTCTACAGCCTCATCAGGACTGACTTCATCTTCACTGACTGATGGAGCACAACATGAACCTGTGGAGGCTGAAAAACTGTCCTGTCAAACATCTCCCCGTCACCGCTCCACTTCTGTCAGCCTTTAAATGAACTGCTCAAGTCTGTCACTTCTATTTGGAGCCAAAAGGAAAAAGTGTTGTTTGGAAAGACACAACATTTCTGAAAGCACTCAAACTTCTTCACATTTATCTTCAGACACATCCTGAACATTTAGGAACCAAAGAAAGTTTCAAACATCAATCAAAGATCTGAAATATAGAAAAACAACAACAGCTGCAGTCAGTGAACTGACCTCAGAGTCTCCAGTCGACAGTTTGGACTCTCCAGTCCAGCACACGGAAGCTTCACTGCTGAATCCTGCAGGTTGTTTCCACTCATGTCCAGCTGTGTCAGATGGGAGGGGTTGGACTTCAGAGCTGAGGCCACAATTTCATAGTGAGTCTCTGAGAGTCCACAGTAAGTCAGTCTGTGATTAGAGAAAATATGAACTGTGTTATTGTAAAAGCAGAAATGTGCATTATAAACACAAACTGAATGTATATGAAGACAAAACAGAGTACGGTCATAATGTGATGAACATCTGCTCTGCACATCTGTGCTTCAGCTCCTCTCAGCTTCCTGTGTTTGACACAATGATTGTCTGCAGCTCTCTCAGACCTGCACACTTTTAATGAGAAGCTTTGTTTGGCTGCAGATCTGCAGATGAAGGAGGAAAATGGCCTCACATTTAGGCTCCATAATGTCCACAGTCTGTCAGTCACAGCTGATCCAGAGTCAGAGTTTCCTGCTTTGAGTCTGACTCCAGAACAGTTTGAATGAGTTGAGCTCAGTGAAGAGTTCCAGCTGGGAAACATGATCTCTCTTTGCTACCTGCTGCTGTCAGGTACACCTGTTCACACCCACACGCAGGAGAAACCTGCTGACTGTTAGCAAACGGAGCAGGAATCAAACTCATCACTGGACAATAATGATGAAGAACTCAGAGCTGCTGAGATCACAGATGTTGGTTATTTCACCGTCCTGATGTTTCAGATATCAGTGAGTTAAAAATAAAAATCAATATCACACCTGTCATGATCTTTGTTAGCTAACAGCTCTGAGTTTGTTAATCCTCAGCTGAGGGAAACTCCAGTTTTCTGCTCCAGAGTTAACTTCATCTCAGAGTCAGTTTCCATGGTTAAAAAAAAAAAAGGGCCCGAGTTCTGCTTCGTTATTCGTGGGATTCTTCAAAGCAAATATTATTTTTAATGAGTCTCATAATTCATATCTACCCTGTATTACTCACTCAAAAGGTCCATTGATGGAATCGTTTTCATTTGGTCTGTTTGTGAGGCTCAATTAGATGATTTCTAATTTTTATAAATACAAATAACTACCATCTGAGATTTATGGATTATGACACATTACAGTTTATTTCCTTGATATTGTTGTTCACAGGAATGGGCACCGATCTTTATTGTAGGAGAACGGAGGCACACACGATCCTTCATCTTTTCCAGAGTCTGCTGCTGTCTCAGGTCAGCAGGTCTGAGGGAATGAAGGACGTGAAAAACAGGGACAAATATGTTTGCAGCCAAAAAACTGAGCGCAACAAGTGAGGACCAAAAAAGTCCCAGCTGGCACCACATATAAAACACCAGCACACGACCACAAGGTCATTAACACACATAATCCAACAACACAAGCATAAATGTGGACATGAGGTCGGACACTTCGTAGGTTGTGTACAGAGGCTGCAAAGACCCTGCAAGACTAATTAGAGCCTCTAACCGAGCAGCTCCAAAACAGAAGCAGCTTCAGGTGGTGAGAACTTCAGGATGAAGCTGGATTTGACTCCTTCAAAGAGTTTGTTTCTGTCAAACATTCGCTGTGTTCTGATGTTACCACGTGTACTGCAGCTGAACTTTATTGTAGAGTTTATTGAGTTTTGGAGTTCACGTTTATGTTTCTCCCTGTTAATGTTCATGTGTGTCCTTAATATTACACACATTTAGCATGTAGTGCTGCTGCCTGTGAACAATTCGTCCTCTTAGAATTATAAGGTTCTATCTGACACTTTTGATGAAATTGACTTATTGCCATATTCTTATTTTCTGACCACTTATCAACAATATGTAAGAGATTTTTTTCAATTATATACAACTTACAAAACAAAAAGGTTCTATCTGCAAATCAAGCTTTAACTTGGTACTATAAGGTTCTATCTGTGAACCAATAGGCACTTGAAATGTTCACAAGAGAGCCAATCAGGCTGCTTCTTTTTTGTAATGTTGGTACCTGGCACAATGCCAAGCAGAGGAGCAGAGGAGATGCCAGAGAAAATGTTTCATGGGAAGCTGGAGCTGTTTACCAGACATCTAAAGGTTGAGGATTTCAAAAATGAGTTGACAACAGACAGAAATACTAATGACAGGAAAACTCTGAGCTTTTGATTTTTTTAGATCACACTGAGCTGTTTCTTTGCACTGTCAGCTATCAAGCTAGTGAGCTAACGCTAGTTTGTATTGTTTGTCTGTGGTCAGCGCTAACATAAAAAACAAATAATGTCTTTGCCAATATTGAGAATAGTCAAAGGTCATAATATAAGTTTCCTCATGTATAAAATATTATTGATTGAAGAATGATTTTAATATATTCTATGACTTAGCAGTGCTACCATGTTAATGAGCTCTGTCTATTTTTATTTCTGTCATCAAACTCCAGAAGATCAAGTAAACGGAAAAAACCCCAGAAAAGGGACGACAAAGAAATTGTTACATTTTTCCTGAATAAACACAACTGAAAGAAAAGTTCATTTTCAGTGACATTTTTATAGCAGAATGATTTTTATTGACGATCCAAGTTTAAAAGTCTACCTTTTAAGTGGGATTAGTTTTTATTTGCATTTTTGTACTCAGTGCACATGGACTGAGAGTCTAAATGTTTATTCGGTATTTTGAAGAATAGAAAGAATAACTTTTTCAGGTAGATTGCAGCCTGTCAAGTTTAAAAAGATCAGGGCTAAATGGGAAAAAACATTGTGGCAAAATATCCCGAATTTATTTGACTCTGTTCAAATGTTATTGAAATTTGAGTTTATTTAAATGTCACAGTATACCCCTCTTAAATTTTTATCTAATGTTTATTTTATTTCACTTTTTTATTTTAAATTTTATTTTTACGTGGGGCAGCACGGTGGCACAGTGGTTAAACTGCTGCCTCACAGTTAGAATAACATCTGAAAGGTCTGGGTTTGATTCCACCTTGGCCCAGGCCTCTCCCTCTAGCCTCTTTCCCACCAACAGGGTTCCGGTGCCGGTGCCGTAATTTGAACCGTTAGGTGGGTTTTCCACCGCGGAAGCACTCGGTGCTCGGCCGAAAAACGGGTTCAATTCCGGCCCCACAAACTACCTGTCTCAAACCAAGAACGCGTGACGAAAGCGGCAGAGGGGCGTGACTCTGCCGTCTCAACATCAAGTTTTCTACCATATTACATGTGTATTACATGAGAAAAGCGAAGCGATTTTCACGGCTGTGAATTAGGTTGGGCTCTAAGGCTGAACTTGCTGCTTTGTATCAGTTCATATCACAGATAAAAGGACACAAAGTGTGTACTTGTCGTCTTGCTCTAATCGCTGTCTGTGTTTCCCTCTCACTGCATGAAAAGTGGGGTTTTCGACAGTTTCTTGTATGTAATATTGACGCGCGCCTTGAGTTTTAGGGCTCTCAGCAGGAGGCTTTGGTCAGAACAGTAAACTGTAGGGAAACTGCCGTGGACTCTCTGTGTCAGTGCTCCCTCAGCTCCCCCCTCTCCTCAGGTCTAGGGCAGGCTCTCATATGTAAAGGAGGTTTCTGTGAGTCATACAAATGCAAATCAACTACTCACCAGGGGTCACCAGTACTCACCAGTGGTCTACCCCTCCCAAGTTGTAACCAACATATTTTTATTTCTACAGCGAAACATTCAAACAAGACTAATCTCACAAGAAATCATTCTAATTTATAAATTTGAATTATCTAGTTGGAAATATATTTTTGGAAGTTTTCAGCTTTTGTCCCTTTTTCCAATAAGGCTGTGAGCTTCTGTCTGTGAGCCTTTGTCATGGAGTTTTTTGTGAACCCTGAACTTTAGAAGAAGAAGAAGAAGAAGAAGAAACAGCCTTTATTGTCCCACAGAGGGGAAATTTGGGTGTAACAGCAGCCGCAGTTATTATAAATATAAATAAAAATATAATAATTTACACTATTAAGAAAAGAATATATATATATATAAAATCAACAAACAAGATTAACCTTAATACTACTAATAATAACACTATATACAATGTACATGATGTGCCTGTGTGTTGAACCTTAACAGGCCGGACTATTTACAGTATATTATATATTATCCTACAGTGTGTAGGTTATTGTGGTTTTTGTTGGGAGCAGTGATGGTTATACAGTCTTACAGCTGCTGGGAGGAAGGGTCGACGATAACGCTCCTTTGTGCATTTAGGATGCAGCAGTCTGTCACTGAAGGAGCTCTCCAGCTCAGCAACAGCTTCATGCATGGGGAGGGAGACTCTGTCCATCAGTGATGTTATTTTGGTCAGAGTCCTTCTGTCTCCCACCACCTGCACTGAGTCGAGAGGACATCCTAGGACAGAGCTGGCTTTCCTGATGAGCTTGTCTATCCTCTTCCTCTCAGCTGTAGACAAGCTGCTGCTCCAACATACTGCTGCATAGAAGATGGCTGATGCCACTACAGAGTCGTAGAAGGTCTTCAGGAGTGCCCCCTGCACTCCAAAAGACCTCAGCCTTCTCAGCAGGTAGAGTCTGCTCTGAACCTTCCTGTAGAGCGCATCAGTGTTATGAGTCCAGTCCAGTTTATTGTTCAGGTGAACACCCAGGTACTTATAAGAGTCCACTATCGAACTTTAGTGACTGAGGGAGATAAACAAAGGCTATAACTTGATGTTGGTGACACTACAAGCATTATTTTCATTGAAAAGCAAACTCAGTTTTCAGACTAATTCACTGTAACAAAAAGTCTGTCACACCATCATCCTCTCCTGTGCAGTGGCTTCCCAGCTAGCATTGAACATTCAGACAACATCCCATGAACGCTGCCATAAACGTTCAGTGAATGTTCACATGTATTAATGACATTAAAGACTACCAAGGCAGATGGAATAAGAAAATGTATAAACTTTTATTTTGCTATACATGGATGTACATAAGAGATAACAGCAAAACCTTCATGAGAAAAATGTAAATGTAAAAGGTAAATAAAAAAAAAAAAAAGGAAAATTTTAATGCAACAGTCACCTTCTCAGTTGTCCTCCTTAAACAGACAGTGGATGTGTGTCTTCCAGCTCATAGGGGGTCATTTTGACTGTTGGGTTTTCTCTGTATTATTGTAGGGTCTTTACCCACAATACAAAGCGCCTTGAGGCGACTGTTTGTTGTGATTTGCCGCTATATAAATAAAATTGAATTCACTTGAAATGAAATGAATTGTGTGGCAGCTTCCTCGCCTGTGATTGGACAATACAGATCACGTGCGGGATCACGCTGAAGGTCTGTAGGACCAATCAGTGCCTTCCTTCTCTTCCGTTCAAACTGAATGGCGGTTTTTGTCTACGCTGCTTTCCCGTTACGACAATGGAGGACATCGTCTATATTTCAACACCCCAGAAGCTCCTGGTGAAAGCGGGCCTCTTTACTGGCCACCCTCAACCAGCCCCGCTGCAGACTGCAGTGAGTGGGTTATCGACTCAGTTACTCAAGTTTGTACGAGCGCGACTGAAAGACAACATGGCGTGTATTGTTATCGATGCTCTGGACTCTAACAAAGCCTCACCTACAGAAGGACTCGAGGAAAAGACGGCAGCACGATCCGAAAACTGCGGTAAGACTTGGTCGTTTCTAAAACAGAAATACTAAGAGTGGCAGAATGGTCACAGTAAGCTGACAGACGTATTGTGATTTGGTTTCTGATTTTTATTTCATCTTATAGGAAGCAGTTCGCGGCCTGCACAACTCTGAATCCAATAAAAGCCGGTATGATCCTCTGCAGAGGTAAGAATCAGAAACAAAGCAGCAGTATTCAGTGTGTGGAGGAGAGAAGAACTTAATGTTTTTACTCTTATTTATTTTCACGTTTTTTTCCACAGACTGTTCGCCTCACAACGCGAGTGGGTTTCTAATGCGTGGACAGTGATATGATTGTGTGTAAGTATCTATTGGTGTTGTATGTTTGTGTGTGTGTTTTTTTGCCTGAATATGTATGCACTGTGTTTACACTGTGTTTTTTTAACAATGTACAAAAGTGTTTATCAGCTTTCTGTTAAACCTACAGACGGTTCGCCGAACTTCCGCTACAGTCAGCCTCACGGTCCGGAAAAGGCGACAGCCATTAAAAACTCTGCCCGGTGTCGTGCAAGAAGGAAGCCGGTAAGACGTATTGGATTGTTTTGTTGGTCTGCTGTATTTGTGTAGTTAGCTTGGAAATGCAGTTTTATTTTTGGAAAATATTACTTATTGTTTTTTTTAACTTTATATAAAATCTGGCTTCTTTTGAACAACCCAAAATGTCTATAAAAAGCAGTGGCGGCCATGCATTTCACACCTCGGCCTTCAGTAGTGATCCGCCTGAATCACTCCACCCTCAATAACTTTTTTATGGCAATAAAAACATCTTTTTATGCAGAAATGCAGTAGAAAGAGCTGTTGCTTTGCAGATTGAGAGCTCATGTAGCCAGAATAAAAGCATTTACCGAAGAAACAAACCCAACGTGCACAAGTCTCCTTTTACTGCCGCTACAGCTGCGACACATATAAAAATGCATTGATAACAACCTCATAAAATTATTATTAAGAGAGAAACATTTTAGTCATCGTGACCCCGAAATGAAAGTTCCTGCTCCCCCCCCCAAAAAAGACAATCTAACAGTCTCTTTAAGATATCCCGATTATTCTTCACCTTTACGTCGTGGAGCTCCGTTTCCCTGCACACTTGCTCGCTCAGCTGATCCTCTCTGGTGTCCCCGAATGTTTTGCTTGTAAGTGTCCGGCAGTGCTTTGGTGTCTCGTTGCTGCCTTGTTTAGGCAAGTCAAATTTACAAACCCAGTGTGGCTCCAAACACCATGTCGATCAGTGGCAAACAACACGCACTCCCAGCAATACAATTTCCAGTGTTCCTCGGGGCCTGTGAGCCAGTGGTACCGCTCGTAATTAGTGGACTGAAAGTGGTGGACACATCCTTTTCCCGGTTGTGACAGGCTTGCTAGCTTCGGAGTTGCCCGACCTTTCTTAATGATGTCCAGCTTTTCTTGAGAAGTCCGTCTTGAAAATGGCTTTGACAATAAATCTGCAACCAAATCCATTTCTTCTCCTCCTTCAGCCATTGTGGGTCGACAAAACAGCTATAAAATCAGCACAACTATATTTTTGCTTGTGCAGCTCACTACAGATGCAGTTTGCTAGCTCTGGCTAGTACACTGACTATCCAATCAAAGTGTATGAATATGCCGACGTTACCGTACGCCTGCTAGAGGGCCTCGGTGTTGCCAACTCATAATCTGATTGTTTGATCAACACTTATTTTTGTGCTACGGGGCCCGCAGAACAGATTATGAAGGCCTCAGGCAGATTTCTTTGACCCTGGCAACAAATGATGGCTGAAATGTGATTGGTTAAATGCTTTAATATGAAAATACACGTCTGGAAACAGCGCGACCACAGGAAAAGCTGTTAAAGGAACCGTACAAACCATTTCGAATAATTTAACAAGATATAATTAACACCAGTCTGTGAAAGACATAGGTGTGAATGTGAGTGTGAAAGGTTGTTTGTCTCTCTGTGTTGGCCCTGTGAAAGGCTGGCGACCTGTACAGGGTGTACCCTGCCTCTCGCCCTATATCAGATGGGATAGGCTTCAGCGCCCCTGCGCGACCTTGAACAGGATAAGAGGAAGAGAATGGATGGATGGATGGAGGGAGACGTAGCACTGAAACATTCAAAGATGAATCTCTGAAAGCATCATCTTCTTCTAGTTCTTTTAAAGGGAAATGTGTGCGTAAAAACAGTTTGCCATGAAAGAAGAAACTTAAAAAATGTCACAGAATTCACTAAATTTGATTTAACCATACTTGTGGACACTCTGTTACATCTATAATTTTATGGTTTAAAACTTACTATAAGTTAACTATTTTTCATTCCTTGAAAATCAGTAGGAATTGTCACATTTTTCAGATAGAACCTTATAATTCCAAACAAAAAATGAGTTTTTAGATTTATATAGTGTTGTAGTTGAGACCACCTAACCCGAGACCGAGACAAGACCAAGACCAGTGCCTGATGCTAAATGACACAATAAAATGTGAAACATGATCAAAATCACTTCTCAAATTGATCTGAAAGATCCACATTCCCATAAAATCACCCTGATATTAAACACTCACAGCTCAAATAAATCTTTATTTATGTCATGTCCTGGGCCGGTGGCCCAGTGTTATGTTTTCTTGGTATTGTTTCTGTTTTCTCGGGTTGTGTTTTGTTATCTTTTGTATTTGCCCTCAGTCATTTCTAGTTCCTTGTGTCTCCCAGTATTCTGTCAGGTTTGCGTTTCTGTTCCCTCGTCATACTTCCTGTTTTATTTTGATAGTCGTCCAGCCCCTGTCTGTTGTATTCAGTTTTGCTTCCCCCTGGTCTCGTCTTAGTTATCAGTGTCACCTGTGTTCCCACCTGTTTCCTCTTCCCTCATCAGCCCCTCTGTGTATTTAAGTCCTGTGTTTTCTCTGCTTGTTGTCGCGTCGTTGATGTTATTATGCCAGCGTGTTCCAGTGTTCCCTTCGTCTCCCTTCTAAAGGATTATGTATTTGTTTTTTCCCCTACCTAAATAAACACCCTTTAAGTTATGCCGTTCTCTGGAGTCACCCGTTTCATCGCCGGCCGTAACAATTTAATACTCCTGGGTGACTTCCATCATTTATCACAGAATGTAAAACAATTATGTCACAATAGTCTTAACTTTTCTCTGCCTTTCATAAACAATTCATAAAGTTATGTTGTTTTTAAACCAAAAATCTTTGTAAAAATGGGTGCTTTTTCAAAACCACATAGCTAAATGTGTAAAACTGAAAAAATGGCAAACACTCATTGACAGTAAGAACTAAAGCCTTTAATCTTATACAGATTAAAGCTGCAGGATGTAACTTTATAAAAAATCTGGTTTTTACATATTTGTTAAAACTGTCACCATGTCACAACAGTATGAGACCGATAATCTGTGAAAAATCGAACTCCTCCACCTCCTCCCTGAACCGCTCCCAGTCAAAAACAACCAATCAGAGCCAGGAGGAGGGTCTTAGCACTGTCAATCACTCCTCGTGTATGTGCTGCTCAATGTAGTTGTGTGCAATACTTCAAGATCTGGTACTGATCCTATGCCAAGGAAACACAGGGCCATTATCACCAATACTGATACCGATACTTTTTAATAATTATGACGAATTTCCATGAAGTTTAACTGGTTTGACATTTTTTTTCCTTTGGATCATTAATTAGTTAAAACCCAGGATAGAATTGGGCAAAGTTTATATGTAAGTAGAAAATACTTTATCAAAATAAAAGTTATTGTTCTGAAACAATAGAACATTAAAAAAACAATTTTCCCCATACGTTGATGTCTGGATTTTTTTTTCATAAATGAAGTTTACAAAATCATCACTCAAGAACAAATGCAAACTTTTTTTCCAGGTAGATTGTTCAGAAAGTATAATACAAAAAATTAATAAAAAATGTCCTTTCATTCACTAATTTTCTAGATTCTTTCTTAAATAAACAAGTTGTATAAATTTAAATTTACTTTAAATGTTTCATAGCAAATTCCTTTTTTTCCCCCCCAAATACAATATGTTATGCATCACATGACAGCATAACAAAACACTGTGGGGAGGGGAGGAGCAAAGTGCTCTGTGCTGTGACAGGAGCGACACTTAGACAGTCAGCTCGCATCTTTGATGAAACCGCAGCACTGCATACAGGAGAGAAACTGAAGCCAAAGTATCGATCTCATTACACTGATATTGATCAATACCAATACCAACATTGGTATCCATATTATCGATATTAGGATCGATCTGCCCACCACTAGCCCAATGTACTAATGGCGGAGAAACAACTTACTTCTCTGCCATTACCATTGGTGGTGGCCATGGTAACTTCAGGGTTCTAGCAAGAAATATTTCTCACCCCAGCGCTAATGCTAATGAGTAAGCTAATGCTAACCGTTAATGCCGCTCCTGCTTGTTAATTGAGTGATGGGGCCTAAGATGTAACTGGAAAGCAGCAATCAGTTTTTTTGGACATGTAGTTACATTTCTCGAGGTGCATGTCAGGTTTGGTTCAGAGAGGATTTTCAGTTATGCACAAGGGACCAATGCAGAACTCTAAATCAGGCCTTATTAGATCGATAGAATGATCATTTTTGTATATAATCCAGAAAAGTTACATTTATATATCATGCATTTAATGTGTCCCACAGTGCCGTTTCCTTCCACTAATGTGTTTGCAGAAATCACATAAAAAAACATACACAACAAAAACATAATCCAGATTTTTTAACAATCAGCTGCTAAAAGCGTTTCCTACATTTGAATATCAGCCACCATGTTGTGAGCATAAACTATCACGTTTTTAATGCAACAATAGGAAGTGACATCATCTTGCTGGGAACTGTTTGATATTGTGTTTTAATTATTGTACAGCGCCTTTCTGTCTGTGAAAAACGCTATATAAATAAACTTATCACCTGAATCCTGTTGCTTCTGTGTGAGAAGGTGATGCATTGGCTTATGGCACGTTGCAAATTTCATTAGGGCTGCAACTATCGATTATTTTAGCAATTGCGTATTCTATTTATATTGACTACCCGAGTAACTGGATAAGAAATACTTTTTTCACATTAACAGCTCATCTGCATATTTTAACTTCCATACTGCAGTTTTTCCCTGTGTGAAACAAACAGGGTGGATGGAGCAGCTACAAAGTTCTCTTTTCTTGGCTTGCTGATCAGGTGGTTGATTAAGGACCTCCAGCTATTTCCCAGTAAAGGTTTAATGGAGGTTACAGGGAGAAAAGGCTTCTTTTGGACACTAGAAAAACATTTCCTTCTGCTCCATCTGAGCTCACCGGCTCCGCCTCTTTGCGCTTGTGTAGACTGACTGCACATAAATCAGCT
This sequence comes from Amphilophus citrinellus, assembly GCA_013435755.1. Classification (NCBI taxonomy): domain Eukaryota; kingdom Metazoa; phylum Chordata; class Actinopteri; order Cichliformes; family Cichlidae; genus Amphilophus; species Amphilophus citrinellus. The sequence continues at coordinate 30,630 of JACBYM010001137.1, forward strand.
GACTGCTGCTGTTGCATCATCAGTGTTTATGTTGAAAAACTGGGGGCTGCGTGAGCGTAATCTTGTAATGCTTTATATTCACAAGCATTCTCCTAAATAAGTTTCTACTCCAGGTCTATATTTAGTCACAAATCAGGGATTAAAGTATCAAAAATGTTTTGATGGGGAAGGGGTCCTTCCAGTACTGGACGGTCACCAGTACTAATAGCTAGCTAGCAGTATGTCCGGGAGCTGAAGTAGAGAAAAAAATAACAGCTGAAATTCTCAGCACAGCGAGCACAACACACAAACAAGGTAGAGAGCGGTGGAGGCGGAAAAACATGTCAGGGATGATCGCTCAGTGTCAAAGGGAATCCGTTGCACCAGTGGAGAACTTTATAGAATCTGAGGGGTTTTTTTTCTAACTCCTGATCCCCACTCCATACCAGTAGGTGGCGGTAATGCAGCTCTAAGCTGGTTTGGTCAACTGCAAACCCACAAGAAGAAGACGACGGAGCACTGTAATGCAGCTAATGTGAGCGAAACGTTATTTAATGTATCGGATTACATTTTTTATTTCTTTCCGATATCCGATCCAGTAATTTAGGCCAGTATTGGACCGATACCGATACTGAATATCGGATCGGCGCATCCCAATTCTGAATACAAGTAGGGCTGCAACTATCAATTATTTTAGTAATCAAGTATTCAATTGATTACTCCGTCAATTAATCAAGTAATTGGATAAGAAATAATTTTTCATTTTAACAATTCATCAGCATATTTTAACTTCCGTACTGCAGATATTTCTCTGTGTGAAACAAACAGGGTGGATGGAGCAGCTTCAAAGTTCTCTGTTCTTCATGTTGCTGATCAGGTGGTTGATGAAGGACCTCCAGCTGTTTCCCAGTAAAGGTTTTAAGGTGGTTACGGGAACAAGAGCTCCTTTCGCTCCACCTGAGCTCACTGTCTCAGTAATGGCTCCACCTCTTTGCGCTTGCTGCAGGTGTGCAGACAGACTGCACATAAAACAGCTGCTGTTGTGTTTTTGTTGAAAAACTGGGGGCTGAATGAGCTTAATACTGTAATACTTTTTATTCACAAGCATCCTCCAAATTCCGTTTCTACTGCAGCTCTATTTTTAGTCGCTAATCAGGGATTAAAGATAAAAACATTTTGACGGAGCCCCTCTGTACTGAAGGGGGGGGGGGCACCGAACGATTGCTAGTGCTAATGGCAGCCCCCCTTTCCCCAGTACATTGTGGTTATAGGTCTGTTCTGGTGGCTACAGCTGACATCCTCTGCACAACACGCGCACATTCAAACACAGAGAAGTGGGGGCGTGGAAAAACATCTCAGCGATCCACTCGTGTTAAAGGGTCGGCTTTTTTGTGTGTTTTTTCCAAATGACGGAAATCTGTTACAGCGATGGAGAACTAATGTGGAGGAAATGCTCCGCTTACACGGAGACACCTGAGCTGCAGAGTTGAAACAACATCAAAGCAACAAATTTGTGTCGAGGATTTTTAATAATCAAATTGCGTTACTCCAAGAATTGTTGCAGCCCTAAAACTTGCATTAAATTTTTAGTTTGTGTATCAAATACATGAAGGTTGGTATTTACCTTTCATGCTGGAATTTTTTTGTTGAATCGGAAGCCTGAAATTTTCCTTTGATCTTCATTTTCCCTCTTACTTCTCCTCATGTTCTTGCCGGTTGTTATTTCGATTTATGCAGCACACACATGAACATAGTGAGATCAAAAGCGCACAATGTGAATGAAACCGTCCGTGCTCTGTGGTAGATTGCAAACTGCGGTGAAATGATACAGGCGTAAGCAGCAATAATAGCAGCGACCGGGGCGGAGTCTGCGAGGTGCGCTCCCGGGAGAGGGCGGAGGAGCGCAATCTTTGTTGGATTTGAATCAGTACCTTTTGCATCCAATAAAAGCAAAGATGTTAACAAATAAATTGAACAATCTTCCAGCAATTAATGATATTTCCAGAGCTGTGGTCTTGACTGGTCTTGAAATAAAATCCCGAGTCAGCAACGTCCGAGTCCATGACAAGACCGAGACCATCAAAAAGCGGTCTCGAGACCAAGACCGATCTCGAGTACTACAACACTGGATTTATAAGGTTCTATCTGCATTTTTCTTGTTCAAAAAAACAAACAAATTTGCACATTTAATAGGATTTTGATATTACTGATTTAGAATACTTATAGGGTGTGATTCATGTGTGAACAAGACTTATTCTATGCTGTACAGAGTGCAAAAACTTTAAAGCTTAATATCTCAAAACTGGTCAGAACGTAGATAGAACCTTATAATTCTAAGAGGACGAATTGGTTGTTGAATTTATTTCTTGAAACTGTATCTTTGTCAGGTTTTTATTACACAATAGTCACTCTTGCACCTGACAAAGTATGAAAATACTAAAATTAATACTGAAACTAACAAAAACTAAACTAAAACTAAGCATTAAACCAAAAATAAAAAATAATGAGTAAAACCGCTCTGAAAACGAACTAAAGTATAATGTAAAATCCAAAACTAGTATAACCTGATCAGGACACGAGGAGTCCTGCAGCTGCACGTTGTGCTCAGGCCTCACTCAGTGTTTCCTGTCTCAGATGTGCAGCATTGAAGTGCTGCATTTTTAATATCTGTAACATTAATAACTAGGGCTGCAACTAACGACTATTTGATAGTCGATTAGTCATCGACTATTGAAACGATTAGTCGACTAATCGGATTATAAATCACATAATTATGAAATGGCACTTATTTAGCTATCAGCTTTTACATTTAACATAAGGTTATTTAAAATGTATTAGTAACCACATACTTCATTCAAAACTTTTAATCAGGTTGGCTGCTATTAGATTCAACTCATTGTCATTGTGCGCACAAGGCACACAACGAAATGATCGTTCTAAATCACTCATCCAGAGACGAGCATCTGCGGTCATGCAGCCAGAGACCGGTGCTCCCTTTAGGCAATGTGGTCTAAGTGTCTTACCCGAGGACACAACGCAGCGCAGCCTACCCACTGCGCCACTGCCACTATACATATAACTTTAACGGTCCATTTTTCCAACCATAAAAAAAATTAGTATTTTTTCGTCCCTGTAAAACAAAGTTGGCACAGTTTCACCAGTACCCCCCCATCACTAAACGTGCCACTGAATGCTATCCGGTCTTTAGGTTTGACGTCATTTCTGGGTCCAAATGCTTCTAAATAAACAGCAATGGTATAACCAATGACTGTTCACTATTAAAGATGATTGTAACAAACCTTATCAGCTGCAGCTATTTCCGCTTCTCTTTCTCATCGGTAAAATCACAGCTGAGTGTGTTTTTTTCGAGTTAAAACAACCAGGGAAACAGGATTGCGGAAAATTGATCACGTGACAGTTTGGACCCGGAAATGGAATTTACGTCATCACTTAACAACCGGATTGCGCATGTGTGACGCTCGCCAGAGATAGAGGGACAGGAAGATGTCTCACTATGTTAAAAAAAAAAAAAATCACCAGTAATAATAAACGACTATTATCGACAATTAAATTCGTCGTCAACTATTTTTATTGTCAATTATTGTCGATAATGTCGACTAATCGTTACAGACCTATCAATAACATCATAAACTTTGTGAATATTAACTTACAGGCTGTTTCTCATCTGTCAATCATTATTGTCCATATTTATATCATATGTTGTTTAGTGTTTCTATCTATCAATTATATGCACGTGGTTATATGGATGTCTTTTTGTCTGATAGACATTAACGATCACATGATCATGATTAGATGTGGGCGTGTTCCTGTAATGTGCTCCATGTGTGCCTGAAATGTCACATTATGGGATGTATTAAAGTCATTCAGGAGCTTTTTACATGTTTGTTCATCAGTGTGTTACATTTCTGGACTGTCCTTATCTCCATTAAGAAAAGAGAGTAATCATCAATGGAGCTCTGATATCACCATGGCAACAGGTAAATAAAGAGCAGAGCCTCCATTTTTATCCAGAGGATCTGGGATTATGAACAGTAGTCAGTGCTGAGCCTTAATCTTAATAAGAGGAGAAGAGTGATTTCCATCATCGTCATCATCACAGACTGAATAAAGTTTGATATCAAAGATGATTTTATGTCTGCTCTGATCTAATTATTCAGCTGCAGCCTGACAAACAAACTGCAGGAGCAGGAAGTGCAGATCAAAGTGTGGAGAAACAGCCAGTTTATGATGAACCTGTGATATTCATCATAAACTGGCTCAGACACATCTCACATCTCATCTGATTAACGGATAGTGACCCCAACAACAGCAGACCCCGGGGGCAGATGTCAGATCAGTTTATTAGTCAATAAAAATGTTTTTTCTGCACTTTATGACCATGTTAACAAGGTTTCCTGATTTACTCATTTCTGGACTCATTGAACGCATCACCATCCCATAATAGTTGTTTTCTCGCAGCCCATCCCATAATAGTTTCCTCCTCACGACGGAACAGGACTTCGCTTTGGAGCTCACAGTTCGCTCTCTTTCAGTTGGACCTGTACCCTCAAATAGTTGCTAAAATAGTTACTCTTTTCACCTCAGTGGAGGACTATCTTGCCGGGACACTCATGGGTTTTGTATCCTCAATGTTTATGCGTCCATGAGACTGTAAGTTTGCCTCTTTGATTGTTTGGCTAGTTACGAAAAGCGTCCAGTTTGCTGTTGAAATACTCTTCTCTATAGTTGTTCTCACTGTTTAATTCTGAGTGTTGTTGCAGTAATATTCCTCATTATTATGATAACTATCATTGTGAAATCTTTATTAGTCTTAGTTGCGTCTGAGTTAGCTTTTTTGTATTGCGGTTGCCGAAAATGCCGGTGATGCATTTAAAGACCATCGGAATTCTGGAAATTCCCATAATTTCATCTTAGTCAATGGTGCGTTCAAGGATGCTTGGAATTTTCTGTATTTGGCGAGAATTGACTGGATATCAATGTTTCTTTCTAGTATGCTATTTTAGTTAAAAGCCATGTCATTCAATAACTCTTTACACCATTCTGGTTTATTTCATTGTAGATACTTGAATATTTATCTGTGCTGTTAGATAGATTACATTTGTTATATATCTATTTGATCACTTGTTGTCATTTATTCTTCTTTTTGTAGAAACCATAAACTTCACTATAAACATAAACCTCATTATAAGCATAACCCTCATCCCAAGGTAATAAAGAGTGGCATGAGTATAACTGACGTCTTCTCTCATCTGTTCTGGCCAGACAACCTGGGGAGATTGAGGATCTAAATCAGTTGCCTTATACAATCCTTCAGAGGTCACAAGTTTGGATTATTTTCCATCACCTCTTTTACATGGTCCTTCGAGCCGGATCCTCAGTTTCCTCTGTTAAAATGGCCCATCCTCGTCGTGATATCCGTCAGCCTCGTTACCTTGATGACTTCATGGTTACTCGCCCAAGACGTCAGCTCCCTTCAAATACACTCTATGACCACTCCACCGAGGGAGCCACCACTCAACTTCCAGCTCCACTTCTCACCCCAGAGAGATCAGCGCCTCAGAATGTCAGTTCAGAAGACGTCTTATCAGCTCTTCGGGAAATAGGGAAGGACAATAATCAACTCAGACAGGAAATGCAGAATCTTCTGAGCAACCTTTCACTGAGAACACCTCTTCAGCCTCCCTGTCCAACTGAAAGGCATCCTGTGGAATTTGATGGCACTGTTGCTTCACCCTTGCCACATTATCCTTCTCAAAGTACATCCACTCCTAACCCGTTCTTCAGCCAAAGGGTATCTGAGTCAGAGTACTTGCCATGGCCTGAAGCTGTTACTATTCCACCATATGATGAGCCATTGCCTCCGCCGCCATCCCCAGTGTCATATCCTTGTCCTGAGGAATGATGATGATACTTTATTGATCCCACAATGGGGAAATTACAGTTAACAGAACACCCATCCAAGAGACAAACAGAACAAACATGGGGAGATAGGTGAACTGTGGCCATGCTGCCCCCCTTCTGGAGGCGCTGCCATTAAAAAGACAGAAACAATAGTGAAAACATATAGGGATGAGTGAGGAAAAAAAATCATCTCATACTTTGTATACATATGCACATACACAGTATCAGGTTACAAAAACCTCTGCGATAGAGCAGAAACATATAGCATGGGAGCACTAGGGTGGGGAGGGATGGACAGGGGAGCCAGCGGAGGCGAGAGGGGGGGTCGGGCTACTGTGGGGCTGACTCAAACTCCCTCCTCAGCTAACAGTTCTGATAAGATGTAGAGTTCATCAGCGGCTAGGTCAGGGAGATCAGTCCAACACAGGTCAGAAGAAGACAGGACGGCGGGGACGTAGAGCATCTGTTTACAAACATCCCGGAGACAATTTGATAAGCGGCAGTCCAAGGCCGCCAGGGAGCCAAATTCCTGATTCTACGACTTGTTTTGGTACAGACTGTACTGATTAATTTGTTGACAGCCTTCAGTCTTACTGGAACCTCTCTGTGGCAAAAAATCCAATTAATCCGAATCTTCTTGGTTCGTTCCTTCGCCGTGCAGAAACAGATACATACATCTCCAAGATCTTACCCCTCAGAATCAGCTCCAGATATACAGAGTCTGAGTTTGAGTCTGTACCCTTCCCGCGTTCCCGTCATAAGCAGCCTTACCAAGGCCAGACAGCTGCCTAGACTTCCTGAATTGCAACGACAAGCCAGGTATCTCCCGGTCCAATTCGGAGAAACCCCAGTGTCAATAAGCCAAATGTGTGTGTATTCCATTGACAATACGGCCAGGCACGTCATCTTCCACACCACACAGGAATCCATAACGTAGCCAGCTGGAATGTCAATTGATAAGAGGGAATAGGGTTCTCCTTCCCCCAATCTCCTTATGGTGAAAATTTGATCAAAACAATGGCGTTGAGAGACCAGCTGACCAGATCCATAATTATAAATTCCAGTTCGGAAGTTGTGTGAAGAGAGGCTCTAAAGCAGCAAGCAGCAAAGCAGGGGAAAAAAGAAGGGCTGGGGAGAGAAGAAAAGTGCGACCGTCTCCGCTGAGAGCTGAGAAAAAAAAAAAAAAAAAAAAGGAATCAAGGTTCATCAATACCCCACAGTATGTAGAGCCATACACGCTACCATCAGAAGTGCCTTTGCCTTCAATAGAGACTGTATACAGAGGGCCAAAGCCTCATATTCCCTACTTCACTGAGGATGACCCCCGACAGTTTGCTCGCCTCAAAATAGCATTGGACAATATATTGCCTAAAGACGCGACAGAGTGATTCAAGTATCAAATACTTGTTGATCACCTCAAACTGGAGGATGCCCTCCTCATAGCAGACTCTTACAGCCATAGTCCAACTCCCTTCTCAAAGACTATGGCTTCCCTCACTGAGCTGTATGGGCAGCCTCATAAATTAGCTCTGCAGCGTATAAATGAGGTCCAAGCTGAACCACCGGTGCGGAGTGGTGATGGCCGTGGGGTTCGCCTCTTCGCACTCAAAGTCAGAGCTCTTGTGGGGATGCTAGAGCAGCTGGGAATCGATGGGAAGACTGAGTTAGAATGTGGGTCACACACAGAACGCCTGTTGTCAAAGTTGCCACATGACCTCAGAGCCCAGTTCAAACGGTTCATTGACCCTATCCGAACTCCCATTCCAACATTGGTGCACTTTTCAAAGTGGCTTGAATATGAAGTCAGGGTCCAGGACGATGACTCACAACCACCTCACTTCCGTCCGGCTAGGGATGAGCGGCAGAGACTCAAGCCTATGCAACTGAAATCAGGCGCCCGTCCTACTACAGTACTGCTTGGTTCAGACCCAGCTCCCAAGCCATCTGCATCATTGACCTCATTCAGACCTGAGACTAAAATGGAGAAACCCAAGAAATACTGTCCTTACTGTGATAGTGTCCAACACTATTTTAATCAGTGTACTGAGTTCAAGAAGTTCAACACAGACCAAAGGGCCGCTTGGATCAAAACTGAGAGGCGTTGCTGGAGATGTGGGAGAAAGCATCGAGCAGCACAGTGCTATCTCAAGGCTAAGTGCCAACAATGCAATCAGACTCACCTGGAAATATTGCATGAGGTCAATTCTGCCACCACCATCAGATCAGAGGAACCACCCCCAGAGATGGTACAACCAGTTACCTATTATCTAGATCCTGCTCTAAGAAGTAGCTGTGTTTTGCTGAAGATGGTTAAAATCATTCTCTACAATGGCAAACAGAGACTTGAGACCTATGCCATCCTTGATGATGGTTCTGAGCGCACAATCATTCTCCACAAGGCTGCTCAAGAACTCCAGCTTAATGGGCAAAGTGAAAACCTAGCGCTCAGAACTATCCGCCAGGACATTAAGACAGTGTCAGGAAAGTCAGTGTCCTTTTCCATAGCATCTACAACCTGTCCACAGAAACGGTTTCGTATCAACGGAGCATTCACAGCAGCAGAACTCGGACTATCTAAACACTCTCACCCAGTTGAAGCCCTACAAAAGACTTATCGTCACCTCAGGGGTCTCCCCCTCCATTCCTTCAGCCAGGTTCAACCATTGCTTCTCATTGGTTCGGACTATCCTCACCTCCTCACTCCAGTCAAGCCTGTGCACTTGGGACCACCAGGAGGACCAGCAGCTCTCAGAACCCGTCTCGGCTGGACCCTTCAAGGTCCTGCTAAAGTCATGCTGCATCAGTCCTCTACTCCTCAGTGTCTCCTCATCAACACTTCTTCTCCTTCTGCTGATCTCCTCAGTCATGTGTCAAAACTATGGCAGATGGATATTCTCCCATATCGTAATGAGAAACTCATCACAAGGTCAAAACAGGATAATGCAGCCATCAAACTGCTGGAGGAGAAAACAATCAGAGTTGATGTTGACAACGTTCAAAGGTATGCCACTCCCCTGCTGTGGAAAGAAGGACTACCCCCTATCAATGCTCCAAAGGAAGCAGTCATGAGTCACCTGCGTGGTACTGAGAGTCGCCTGACCAAGGACTCCAGCAAAGCAGCTTCCTACAACAAGGAGATCAAAAAGCTACTTGATGCAGGCTACATCAGAAAGCTTACTTTACCTCAAGAGCAAAGCTGCAACTCATGGTATATACCACATCACATGGTCCATCACAACGACAATTGTCTTCAATTGTGCGTTCACATTTCAAGGTACCAGTTTGAATGAACATCTCCTTCCTGGACCAACCTTGGGAGCTACTCTTTTAGGCGTCCTACTTCGTTTTAGAGAGTATCCCATTGCAGTTAGCAGCGACATAAAAGGCATGTTCCATCAAGTCCGCCTTTTGTCTGAGGACCAGCCCTTTTTCCGTTTCCTCTGGAGAGACATGGGTCGCAGCAGACCTCCTGATATATATCAGTGGCAGGTTCTCCCCTTCGGCACCACCTGCAGCCCCTGCTGTGCGACGTTTGCACTCCAGAAGCACGTCATTGAACACAGTAACACTGAAGAGGGCACTCGCCACTCAATTGAAAACTGCTTCTATGTAGACAACCTTCTCCAGAGTTTTCCCTCCATGTCTGAAGCCAAACAGCTTGTCACTAAGCTGCAAGATCTCCTCCAGTCTGGTGGCTTTGAACTGCGCCAGTGGGCCACCAACGTTCCAGATCTCATCAGTCACATGCCGCCTGAACAGGTATCTGAAAACAGAGAACTCTGGCTGTCCATGGATGAACAGACCCACCAGAACGGACTCTGGGACTACATTGGCGCTGCAGGTCAGATACCATCACCTATCAGCTCCGTCACACCGAACAGCCTCAGCCCACAATGCGCACTATCTATCGGATCTTAGCCAGACAGTATGACCCCTTAGGACTGCTCGTTCCTTACACTACACGAGCTAAGATCTTGGTGCAGCGCCTCTGGGGAAAAAAGCGGGACTGGGACGACCCTCATCTTCCAGAGGACCTCCTTCAACTTTGGACCACTTGGGAGAGTGAGCTCTATATTCTCCCGAATATCGCCCTCCCCCGCTGTTATGTCCAGCCCGACACAGACCTCTCAACCTCAACTCAAAGCATCCACATTTTTTCAGATGCATCAGAGAAGGCATACGGATCTGTGGCCTACCTCCGGACTGTTGGCAGCAATGGGGAGATCCAGGTAGCCTTTCTAGCTGCCAGGTCTTGCGTTGCTCCAGTTCGACAGCAGTCCATTTCAAGATTGGCGCTCTGTGCTGCCCACGTCGGAGCTCAGCTTGGCTCTGTATTGAAACGAGAGCTCACTTTACCCGTCTCATCCATCACATACTGGACTGACTCCACTACTGTACTGAAGTGGTTGCAGTCTCCATCATGCCGCTACAAAGTGTTCGTTGGTGCCAGAGTTGCTGACATCCAAGAGTTAACTGAAAACAGTTCTTGGCGCTATGTCCACTCCAGTGACAACCCAGCTGATGACATTACGCGTGGACTAACCCTCTTGCAGATCATCGGTGAAAATCGCTGGAGTAATGGACCTGGTTTCCTAAAACAACCAGAGTCATCATGGCCTCTCTGTCCAGACATTTCTTCACTCGAGGACCTAACTGAACTCCGGAAAGTCCAGTTTTGTGGCCAGACTACTACTTCCTCTCATCCACCATTGCCTGATCCCAGACAATTCAGCACCTTCAAAGAGCTACTAGAGGCGTCCGCTCGAGCATGTCACGGGGCGGCCATTAACGCCATTCCTACAGCTGAAAACTTCAGACAAGCAGAACTGTCTCTACTCAGACAAGCTCAAAGGGACTGTTTTCCAGAAGAATTCTCCCTCCTCTCTACCCAGAATCCAGTCTCTGCCAATAGCAGGCTGCTGACTTTAGCCCCAGAATATGACTCAGAAACTCAGTTGATCCGGGTGGGAGGCAGATTACGACGATGTGAATCACTTAGTAAAGACACTTTACACCCCATTGTTCTTGATCCTCATCATCCCATAACAAAGCTCATCATAGCAGACTATGACAGCAAACTTGCCCACCCAGGAGCAGAGATAGTTTTTGCTGAACTGCAAAGAAAGTTCTGGATCCTGCGTAGCAGAGAGGCTGTCCGCAAGCATCAGCACCACTGTCCTGAATGCTGCAAATGGTGCAGTAAACCAGTCATTCCAAAGATGGCTGACCTCCCACCTACCAGTTTAAGATTACATAAGCCAGCATTCTATTCAACTGGAATGGATTGTTTTGGACCTTATCTAATCAAGAGTGGGAGACGCAATGAGAAACGATGGGGCATAATATTTAAGTGTCTGACAACGCATGCAGTGTACCTTGATCTGCTAGCCAGTATGGACACTGACTCATTTCTCATGAGCCTACGCCGTTTCATCGCCAGGCGGGGAAAACCTCACGAGTTGCTATCTGATCAAGAGACAAACTTTAAAGGAGGCAGCTCAGAACTCAAGGAGGCCTTCAACTTACTTGCCCCTGATCTACAGTCACAACTTGCCAGTCAACAAATTCATTTTCACTTCAACCCGCCAAATGCACCCCATTTCGGGGGCTCTTGGGAGCGTGAAATCAGAGCCATCAAATCGGCTCTGCACACAATCCTAGGGTCTCAAACAGTAACGGAAGAGGTCCTGAGAACCCTCCTGACTGAAGTGGAGAGTATCATCAACTCCAAACCACTTGGCTACACTTCCACAGATGTGGCAGACCCAGATCCAATCACTCCCAATATGCTGCTCATGGGACGACTGGATTCCTCCACACCTCAGGTCATCTACCCTCAGACAGACCTTCTTAGTCGCCGCAGATGGAGACACTGTCAAGCCTTAGCGGATCAGTTCTGGATCCATTTCATCCGGGATTATTTACCTTCTCTTCAGAGCCGTTCAAAGTGGCAGCAAGACTGTCAGGACCTCGCTATAGGAGACATTGTTCTCATCATGGATCAGCAGCTTGCACGTGCCCTGTGGCTGATCGGCACAGTCACAGCTGTTTTTCCTGGAGTGGATGGCAGAGTACGGACTGTCCAGGTTCAGGTCAAGGATAGGAACTACACAAGACCAGTTGCTAAACTCATCAGACTTCCTTCACTACCACAGGATACACCTAACTGACTTTAATCAACTTTGATCCTCAAAGTTGGGGGCGGCTGTTAACAAGGTTTCCTGATTTACTCATTTCCGGACTCATTGAACGCATCACCATCCCATAATAGTTGTTTTCTCACAGCCCATCCCATAATAGTTTCCTCCTCACGACGGAACAGGACTTCGCTTCGGAGCTCACATTTCGCTCTCTTTCAGTTGGACCTGTACCCTCAAATAGTTGCTAAAATAGTTACTCTTTTCACCTCAGTGGAGGACTATCTTGCCGGGACACTCATGGGTTTTGTATCCTCAATGTTTATGCGTCCATGAGACTGTAAGTTTGCCTCTTTGATTGTTTGGCTAGTTACGAAAAGCGTCCAGTTCGCTGTTGAAATACTCTTCTCTATAGTTGTTCTCACTGTTTAATTCTGAGTGTTGTTGCAGTAATATTCCTCATTATTATGATAACTATCGTTGTGAAATCTTTATTAGTCTTAGTTGCGTCTGAGTTAGCTTTTTTGTATTGCGGTTGCCGAAAATGCCGGTGATGCATTTAAAGACCATCGGAATTCTGGAAATTCCCATAATTTCATCTTAGTCAATGGTGCGTTCAAGGATGCTTGGAATTTTCTGTATTTGGCGAGAATTGACTGGATATCAATGTTTCTTTCTAGTATGCTATTTTAGTTAAAAGCCATGTCATTCAATAACTCTTTACACCATTCTGGTTTATTTCATTGTAGATACTTGAATATTTATCTGTGCTGTTAGATAGATTACATTTGTTATATATCTATTTGATCACTTGTTGTCATTTATTCTTCTTTTTGTAGAAACCATAAACTTCACTATAAACAAAAAACCTCATTATAAGCATAACCCTCATCCCAAGGTAATAAAGAGTGGCATGAGTGTAACTGACGTCTTCTCTCATCTGTTCTGGAAGGACAACCTGGGGAGATTGAGGATCTAAATCAGTTGCCTTATACAGTCCTTCAGAGGTCACAAGTTTGGATTATTTTCCATCACCTCTTTTACAACCATCTTTCACTAATTATTCAGTAAAAAAAAATCTATTAATGAATGTAACAAGCTCACTTTATTACATGGATCTAATGTGATTCAAAGAACTCGGAAAACAAGGAAAAACACACCTGCAGCCTCAGAGGACACTGAACCAGGACGCGACCAACAACAGGAAACAGATTTTACTTTAAAAAAATGTGTAAAATGAATTACTAATGTGGGCAGCACGGTGGTTAGCACTGCTGCCTCACAGTTAGAATACCATCTGGAAGGTCTGGGTTTGATTCCACCTTGGCCCAGGCCTTGTGTGGGTTTCCTCCCACAGTCCAAAGACATGCACTTACTGGGGTTAGGTTAATTGGCTACTCTAAATTGCCCATAGGTGTGAATGTGAGTGTGAAAGGTTGTTTGTCTCTCTGTGTTGGCCCTGTGACAGGCTGGCGACCTGTTCAGGTGTGCCCTGCCTCTCGCCCTGTGACGGCTGGGATGGGCTCCAGCCCCCCCGCAACCCTGAACAGGATAAGCGAATGGATGAATTACTGATGTAAAAACATACATTATATCACGTTTCTTTATCTACTCAACACAGAATAGAGTGCTCAAAATACAAATGATAAAACAAAAATTTGGCACTAAAAAAACCAAGGGCCTTTGAGGGGTTGATCTTGTTTCTCCTTCCTGATATGTCCTGCCCTGTTTTGTTCTTCTAATTGCACTGATGGATGAACAGTTCATATACATCTGTGCACAAGGGCGTAGGAGTGAGTTTAATATTGGGGGGGGGGGGGGGGGGTTACATATAGGAAACCTGACAGATCTGTAAATACTCTGAGCAAAGCATAAAAATGCTGTTTGATCTTTTAATTTATTCTTTTTCAAATGTTTCCTAGAAAAATTGTGTTGTGTACACCTATATTATTGCATGTATACCGTATTTTTCGTACTATAAGGTGCACTTAAAGTACTTAAATTTTCTCAAAAATCGACAGTGCGCCTTATGTATGAATTCTTGTTGTGCTTACTGACCTTGAACCAATTTTATGTGGTACACTGTGCTCAAAAATCTGTCAAAATGCGACTTTGGTAAGGGACGCTTCACAAATATTGACATTTTCCAGAGCGTACAAAGCGCACGACAGGTGGGAGGGGGGGTAAAACCCAGCGTACGCTTTTCAAACAGTTAGAAAATGTCGGTCTGTGTAATTTGACCTCCGATGGCCGAGGCATCCACACCACTGCACCATTCTGTGGTCTGCAGTGATATTTACTCCGGTCTGGCAGATCAGTTCAAAGGCCTCATTGAATTCTAAAATAGTCCATCACAGATTCACAAAATGACTCTACTGACGATATTAGACAGGAACAAGCTGTGAGTGCAGCGCAGCAGGTGTGGAAAGCAGCCAAAGCTGCCGGAGATAAATTCAACAAGAAGTGGAAGCATTGTTCCAAAAATGGAAACTGTACGCAGTAAACTGCAGAAAACGATGATGGATTTTATTCTACATGTTCCTGGCCTATTTCCATCTATGCTGGCGTAGTCTGGCGATCGGCGGCCGACACTATTGTCAACTTCTGTGCAACAAAACTCGCTGTCGGCTGTCTCAAAAATCGCTAGAAGTCGCTAAAGGATGAATCGAGGTCCGGGGGTGTGTGTGCTGTCCCCCTCGGTAACAAAGAGAGGTCCGGGCGATGCCACAGCGTATGAAGAGACGCAGTACGAGCGCTGTATGTACACAAAACACAGTGACAGCAGAGTTTTCAGGTTTCCGGTGTTGAGTCAAAAAGGATTTCCTTTTTTTTTCTCTTTGCTTACATCGGTAAATATTCAGGTGCACAGGATTTATGAAGGGCTTATATATAAAATGAAGAAATGACTTGTTCTTACCCTAATTAATGAAGAATATATTGTAGCGTCTGTTAAGACGTTGAAGAAGATGGTGAGAGATTGCCAGCAAAAGTTGCCCTTTTATTAACAATTAAATGGTTGCTCTGTGACGCAACCAAAACAAAACAGTAACAACGAGACTGACTCGGATAAAGACAGAGGGAACCCGGCATGCTTGATGCTGAAATCACCCAACTGTTCAACTCAGACACTGAAGATGAGGAATTTGATGGATTTGTGGAAGATCGAGGAGTTTACAGAAACTGTTGTGGGATTTATTGGGAAAGTTGTTGATGACACTTCACTTAGGAGGACCATCAGGACTTTTCCCAACCAGAAGCCGTGGGTGGATAAATCTGTCCGCGACGCTCTGAGGTCCCGCACCGTCGCCTACAACTCTGGCCTCGCCTCTGGGAACATGGAGGACTACAAGGTTGCATCATACAACGTCCGCAGAGCGGTGAAAGAGGCTAAACATCGCTACGGCCGCAGACTGAAACAGCAACTACAACAGTCTGACTCCAGGGGACTGTGGCAGGGACTACGCACCATCACGGACTACAAAGCACCACACACACCCCCGGTGAGTGCCGATGCTTCTCTAGCTGATGAACTCAACAACTTCTTTGCGCGCTTCGAGTCGGGAAGCCGACAGCCCGCTGCGCTCCCGGCCGGAGGGGCGGAGACACTCACTGTGACGGAGCGTGACGTGAGGAGGGCGTTTAGACGTGTAAACACCAGGAAAGCGGCTGGACCAGACGGTATTAGTGGATGTGTCCTTAAGACCTGCGCTGACCAGCTGGCACCTGTGTTTACACTGATATTCAACCTCTCGCTGAAACTGTGTGTGATTCCCACCTGCTTCAAAAAGTCCATCATAGTCCCTGTCCCAAAGAAACCACACCCCAGCAGCCCCAATGACTTCAGGCCCATAGCACTCACCTCTGTGGTGATGAAGTGTTTTGAGAGACTCATCAAGACATTCATCACCTCCTCACTGCCCACCACCCTCGACCCACTACAGTTTGCATACCGGCCAGACCGATCCACAGATGACGCCATATCCTTCCTCCTCCACAAGACCCTTTTGCACATAGACACTGGTAAGGGGAACTATGTGAGAGTGCTGTTTGTAGATTACAGCTCAGCATTCAACACCATAGTTCCCTCCAGGCTGGTCTCTAAGCTGCTGGACCTGGGCCTGGGCCCATCACTGTGCAGGTGGGTTCACAGCTTCCTGACCAGCAGACCACAGGTGGTACGAGTGGGTCACCTCACCTCATCCTCCCTCACCCTCAACACTGGATCCCCCCAAGGCTGTGTGCTCAGCCCTCTGCTGTACTCACTGTACACCCATGACTGCGAGGCCACGTCAGAGTCCAACGTCATCATCAAGTTTGCTGACGACACTGCTGTTGTGGGACTAATCTCCCACAATGAAGAGACAGCCTACAGGAGAGAGGTGGTTCTCCTGCCTGGAGAACTGGTGCCAGGAGAACCACCTCCTGCTCAACGTCAGCAAAACGAAGGAACTGATCGTGGACTTCAGCAGGAAGCAGCAGAGGGACTACCATCCACTTGTCATCAGTGGTGCTGAGGTGGAAAGAGTGGACACTTTCAAATACCTGGGAGTGACCATCTCACAGGACCTGTCCTGGACTCATCACATAAACATCACTGTGAAGAAGGCCAGACAGCATCTCTACCTCCTCAGGTGGCTGAGAGACTTCAAGCTCAAGGTGCTCAGGAACTTTTACACCTGCACCATCGAGAGCATCATGTGTGGGAGCATCACCACCTGGATGGGAAACTGCACCAAGCAGGACTTCATGGCCCTAAAAAGGGTGGTTCGTTCAGCTGAACGGACCATCAGAACCACCCTCCCCAACCTGCAGGACATTTACACCAAGCAGTGCAGGCTGAGGGCCATGAAGATCCTAAAAACAGCCCAGCCACCCCGGACACTCTCTCTTCTCCCTGCTCCCATCAGGCCGGCGTTACTGCTGCCTGAGGACTAAGACTGAAAGGTTGAAGAAGAGTTTGTACCCACAAGCCATCCGTCTGCTCAACTCTGAGCCCTAACTGGACTATTATTGCACTATGTAAATAATATAATATTCTATAGTTCCGTGTAAAAGTGTGTATAGTGTATAGTATATAGAGTATAGTGTATAGTGTGAATTACTTATTTTTATTTTTATTCTTCTTATTTATATGTGTGTATATATGGTTGCAGGTACAAAATACATTTCACTGTGCATTGTACTGTGTATAACTGTGCAGACAAATAAACACTATCTTATCTTATATTATCTTAAGATGAATGATTTAAAATGTATTTTTCTGTATTTGTTACAACTGAACAATATTCTGAGTTATTGTGATTGAGTTGAATAAAGTTCAACTTACCTGATGCTTTTGTTTCACTCTACATATGTTTTATCATGCGCCTTATAACCCGGTGTGCCTTATGGTCCGCAAAATACGGTAGTTTACATAAGTATATGTTTCATAATCATAAGACGTGGGCAAACCACCAAACCAAATGGCCTGAATCTTTTATCAAGCATAATGTCCATGTCATTCCAGGCTGCACTCTTACTTTATCAGGTGGCTGCACTGGTAACAGTAAGCTAAATATTTTATTAATACAAAATAATTTAGTAGCTCACACAAGTGCAAACTTTGATGTTTTATTGGTCAAAACATTTAATACTGGTCAAAAATGCATTCATGATGGCTGTTTAGAGGGGGGGGGGAGCACAGTGACATGATGCTGTGTTGTGCCTTCAAAATAAAAGCACGCGGGTTAAAATTTTCAAAATCAAATATTTTTCCCTCCACAGTGTAAGTTTTGGGTGGGACAAATGCGCTTGTCTCCGATATTGGGGGGGGACACACCCCAGCTCCTACGCCTGTGTCTGTGCAGGTTATTAGTGGAGCCTGCTCGGTATGAAATTTTAACTTTGCAGTCTACACTCTGTCTGTTTATCAAATTACAATGTGTCCAAACTTTACTACATTTCCTGTCACTCATCTTCCTCACCGTCCCTGCGTGTAGCCTCTATGTACGGCGCAGCTTCCTCTGCTCTTTCCTGTCTCCGAGCCAGCTTTGCAGGAACCCCTCCCTCTCTGGGGTTTCTGTACTCACTGCATGACGTGTCCGGGGCCCCTCCCCTCCCGCTCAGTGTAGACCCACAGATGCTGCCACACATCTTAACCAATCACATACGGCTTCCACAAAAAAAAAAAAAAAAGATAAAAGAAACGGCTCACAATCAGGAGGCGGCTCCCGTCGTTCACTTCAAAGAGCTGGCTCTTAGAGCCATCGCTAATCCACGGGTTTCTGGAAGAGCACACGTAGGCTGCCATGACAGACTGCTACTTCTGCTGTACGGTTTTATACTTCCGGTTACCCAAAGTTACAGCCAGAGTTAATGACAAAATTCGGTTACTTTGTGCTGTAACAGGCGGCTTTATTAGTTGGAACATGAGCTCGGATTCAACTTGTGCTGTTGTCGGTTGTCACTACATCAGTTTGCACATTTTTCCAAATTATTTTATTCTGTAAATTTGTTCTTTTCCCCCAAATTATACTACCCAGTTGCACATCCTATACTGTATTTTTTCCTTGTTTTAAATTTTCCTTTAATGTACAGCCTCTTATGTTTTACGTTATTTATTTATAGTGTGACACTACAGTATACAGCCTACACAAAGCTTTATGGGTATGGCACGAAGTCAGGATACTGTGGATAGCTGTACATGCTAATGCACAAGATGAAGCACATGTAGTACACTTAGCTGTTAGCGCTTTCTATGCGATGCTTGCGAACCCGTTAAAGGACACAGCGCTATGGGACATGTTGAATGCATGATGCTAAGTGTAAATCCTCTGGTTCATATGCAAATCAACAATTGCTCTATCAATTATTGCTCATTATTGCAAATCAATTATTGCTCTATAGGGCTGCAACGATTAGTCGACAATAATCTACAATAAAAATAGTTGACGACGAATTTAATTGTCGATAATAGTCGTTTATTATTACTGGTGATTTTTTTTTAACGTAGTGAGACATCTTCCTGTCCCTCTATCTCTGGCGAGCTTCACACATGCGCAATCCGGTTGTTAATTGATGACGTAGAATTCCATTTCCGGGTCCAAACTATCACGTGATCAATTTGCCGTAATGCTGTTTCCCTGGTTGTTTTAACTCGAAAAAACACACTCAGCTGTGATTTTACTGATGAGAAAGAGAAGCGGAAATAGCTGCAGCTGATAAGGTTTGTTACAATCATCTTTAATAGTGAACAGTCATTGGTTATACCATTGCTGTTTATTTAGGAGCATTGTGGACCTGGAAAATTAAAGACCGGATAGCATTCAGCGGCACGTTTAGTGATGGGGGAAACTGGTGACACTGTGCCAACTTTGTTTTAACAGGGACGAAAAAGTACTATATATATATATATATATATATATATATATATATATATATATATATATATATTATATATATATATATATAATTACATTTTTTTATTTTATTTTTTTTTTTGTGGTTATAAAAATGGACTGTTAAAGTTATATCAGCAGCAAACCTGATTAAAAGTTTTGAATGAAGTATGTGTTTATTACCACATTTTAAATAACCTTGTGCAAAATGTAAAAGCTGAGAGCTAAATAAGTGCCATTTCATAATTATGTGATTCATAATCCGATTAGTCGACTAAGCGTTTCAATAGTCGATGACTAATCGACAATCAAAATTGTCGTTAGTTGCAGCCCTATTGCTCTATCATATGTGCTTGCAATTCTACCCGCATTTAAAAGCGGTTAGCAGTTAGCAGCGCCAGCGCTCCAGTCGGTCACAATTAATCTGCTGCTGCACGGAGGGAAAATGGTCTGATTATGCTTATTGTTCCAGAAATAACTTCAAAATGATTTTAACATGAGTCAGTGAAGCAGCAACACTACACAACTACAACAAGCAGGCTTTGGTCTTACACACACACACACACACACACACACACACACAGTTTCCCTCTAAATAAAAACTGTAGATAAATATTTTTCTGATTAATGATGTTAATGAGCACATCTGGACTCACCGAGCCTTTCTGCAGTTCCTCACAGCTGGAATCAGTCTCTGTCGTCCCTGATCTGATGTTTTGTACTTCCTCAGGTCAAACTCATCCACAA
>JACBYM010001139.1:0-7500 GCA_013435755.1 Amphilophus citrinellus
ACAACCAACCATCAACCATACAAGCCAACCATAACAAACCAGACAAACCATACATACAACCATACCAACGTACAGACAACCATACAAGAGCCAACCAACAACCACCAGACAACCAACCATACAAAACCATAAACAACCAACCATAGACATACCATACAAACCACCAAAAAATAACAACCAGACCAAACGCAAAACGCAGAACAAACCATACAACCAACCATAACAACCATACACAACCAACGCATAGCAACCATACAACCAACCATACAACATACACCAACCATACAACCTACAGACCAACCATACAACCAGAGAAACCAACCATACAACCAACCATACAAACCATACATACAACCATACAACCAAACCATACAAACCATACATACAACCATACAACCAAACCATACAAACCATACATACAACCATACAACCAAACCATACAAACCATACATACAACCATACAACCAAACCATACAAACCATACATACAAACCATACAACCAAACCATACAAACCATACAACCAACCATACAAACCATACAACCATACCATACAAACCATACAACCATACCATACAAACCAACCATACAAAACAAACCATACAAACCATACAAACAACCATACAAACAACCATACAAACCATACAAACCAACCATACAAACCATACAAACCAACCATACAAACCATACAAACCAACCATACCAAACCAACCATACATACCATACAACCAACCATACATACCGATACAACCAACCATACAATACAACCATACACGCAACCATACATACAAACCATACAAACCAACCATACATACAAACCATACAACCAACCATACATACAAACCATACAAACCATACAACCAACCATACAAACCATACAACCAACCATACAAACCATACAACCAACCATACAAACCATACAAACCATACAACCAAAACCATACAAACCATACAACCATACCATACAAACAAACCATACAAACAAACCATAACAACAAACATACAACCAACAATAAAAACAACCATACAACAACCATACAAACCAGAGCAAACCAACCAGACAATACCATACAAACCAACCATGACAAACCCATACAAACCCAACCATACAAACCAGAACAAACAAACCATAACAAACCATACAACCAAACCAGAACATACAAACCATACACCACCATACTACAACCATACAACCAACCATACAACAACCATCAACCACCAGACATCCACCATAAAACCAACCATACATAAAAAGCAACCATACCATACAAAACCATTAACACCAATACCATACAAAACCAACCTACAAACAAACCATACGAACCAAACCATACAACCAAACCATACAACGCACAACCATACAACCAACCATACAAAACCAACCATACAAACCAACCATACAAACCAACCATACAACAAAACCATACAAACCACCATACAAACCAACCATACAAACCAAGCCATACAAACCAGCCGTACAACCAACGCATACATACCATACAAACCAAGCCACATACCATACAACAAACGCATACAAACCATACAACCAACCATAACATACAACCAGACAACCAACCATACATACACCATAGCACCCAACCCATACAACCAACATACAACCAACCATACATACAACCATACAAACAACCATACAACCCAACCAACAAACCACACCAACCATACAAACCATACAACCAACGACAAACCATACACCAACCATTACAGACCATATACAACCATACCATACAAACCATACAAACAAACCATACAAACAAACCATACAACCAACCATACAAACCATACAAACCAACCATACAAACCAACCATACAAACCAACCATACAAACCAACCATACAAACCAACCATACAAACCAACCATACAAACCAACCATACAAACCAACCATACATACCATACAACCAACCATACAAACCATACAACCAACCATACATACAACCATACAACCAACCATACATACAACCATACAACCAACCATACATACAACCATACAACCAACCATACATACAACCATACAACCATACAAACCAACCATACAAACCAACCATACAAACCATACATACAACCATACATACAAACCATACATACAAACCATACATACAAACCATACATACAACCATACACATACAAACCATACATACAACCATACATACAACCATACCAAACCATACAAACCATACAAACCAACCATACAAACCATACATACAACAAATACAACCAACCATACAAACCGATACAAACCAACCATACAACCATACAACAACCATAACATACCATACAAACCACCATACGAAACCAGACAAACAAACCATACATCAAACATACAACCACCATACAGACGACCAGACATCCAACCATAACAACAACCATACAACAACATACATACAACCATACAACCAACCATACAAACCCAACCATACAAACCATACAACCAACCATACAAACCATACAACCAACCATACAAACCATACAACCATACCATACAAACAAACCATACAAACAAACCATACAAACAAACCATACAAACAAACCATACAAACAAACCATACAAACCAACCATACAAACAAACCATACAAACCAACCATACAAACCATACAAACCAACCATACAAACCATACAAACCAACCATACAAACCATACAAACCAACCATACAAACCAACCATACAAACCAACCATACAAACCAACCATACATACAAACATACATACAAACCATACAACCAACCATACAAACCATACAAAAACAACCACAATACAGGACCATACATACATACCATACAACCAACCATACAAACCATACAACCAACCATACAAACCATACAACCAACCATACAAACCATACAACCAACCATACATACCATACACCAACCATACAACCATACAACCAACCATACATACCATACAAACCAACCATACAACCATACATACATACCATACAACCAACCATACAAACCATACAACCAACCATACATACCATACAACCAACCATACAATACCATACAAACCATACACAACCATACAAACCATACATACAACCATACATACAACCATACAACCAACCATACATACAACCATACAACCAACCATACATACAACCATACAACCAACCATACATACAACCATACAACCAACCATACAACCCAACCATACAAACCATACAACCAACCATACAAACCATACAACCATACCATACAAACCAACCATACAACCATACCATACAAACAAACCATACAAACAAACCATACAAACAAACCATACAAACAAACCATACAAACCATACAACCACCTACAACCATGACAACCGAACCAACATACAATACACCAACCATACATACATACCATACAACCAACCATACATACAAACGAAACAAACCATAGCATACAACCATACACCATACAAAACCAACCCATACAAACCCAACCAAGAACAAACCATACATACAACCATACATACAAACCATACATACAAACCATACATACAAACCATACATACAACCATACATACAAACCATACATACAAACCATACATACAAACCATACATACAACCATACAAACAACCATACCAACCATACAAACCATACAAACCAACCATACAAACCATACAACCAACCATACATACCATACAACCAACCATACATACCATACAACCCAAACCACCATACTACCAGAACAAACCAAACCATAGAACAACAACCAATACAAACCAGTGCAACCAACCATACAACCATACAACCAACCGTACAAACCATACAAACCATACAACCATACCATACAAACCAACCATACAAACCAACCATACAAACCATACAAACCATACATACATACCATACAACCAACCATACAAACCATACAACCAACCATACATACAACCATACAACCAACCATACATACAACCATACAAACAACCATACCAACCATACAAACCAACCATACAAACCATACAAACCATACATACAAACCATACAACCAACCATACATACAACCATACACCAACCCATACCAACCATACAAACCATACAAACCAACCATACAAACCATACATACATACCATACAAACCAACCATACAAACCATACATACAAACCATACAACCAACCATACAAACCATACAACCAACCATACAAACCATACAACCAACCATACATACCATACAACCAACCATACAAACCATACAACCAACCATACATACCATACAAACCAACCATACAAACCATACAAACCAAACCATACAAACCAAACCATACAAACCAAACCATACAAACCAAACCATACAAACCATACAACCAACCATACAACCATACAACCAACCATACAAACCATACAACCAACCGTACAAACCATACAACCAACCATACAAACCATACAAACCATACAACCATACCATACAAACCAACCATACAAACAAACCATACAAACAAACCATACAAACCAACCATACAAACCAACCATACAAACCAACCATACAAACCAACCATACAAACCAACCATACAAACCATACAAACCAGCCATACAAAACCATACATACATACATACCATACAACCAAACCATACAAACCAGACACAACCACCATACATAAACCATAACAACCATACAGTACCTCATACAACCAACAATACATACAACCATACAAACCATACATACAACCATACAAACCATACATACAACCATACAAACCATACATGCAACCATACAAACCATACATACAACCATACAAACCATACATACAACCATACAAACCATACATACAACCATACAAACCATACATACAACCATACAAACCATACATGCAACCATACAAACCATACATGCAACCATACAAACCATACATACAACCATACAAACCATACAAACCAACCATACAAACCAACCATACAAACCATACAAACCAACCATACAACCATACATACAAACCATACATACAACCATACATACAAACCAACCATACAAACAACCATACCAACCATACAAACCAACCATACAAACCAACCATACAAACCATACATACATACCATACAACCAACCATACAAACCATACAACCAACCATACAAACCATACAACCAACCATACATACCATACAACCAACCATACATACAACCATACAACCAACCATACATACAACCATACAACCAACCATACATACAACCATACAAACCATACATACAACCATACAAACCATACATACAACCATACAAACAATACAAACCATACATGCACCCATACAAACAACCATACATGCACCCATACAAACCAACCATACAACCATACAACCATACAAACCAACCATACAAACCATACAAACCAACCATACAAACCATACAAACCAACCATACAAACCATACAAACCAACCATACAAACCAACCATACAAACCAACCATACAAACCATACAACCATACATACAAACCATACACAAACCATACAAACCATACAAAACCAGACAGCCACCGTACAAACCAAAAATTACAAACAACAGTACAAACATACAAACCATACACAATACCATACAAACCAACCGATAAACCCCCAAAAAAACAAACCATACATACAAACCATACAAACCAACCATACAAACCAACCATACAAACCAACCATACATACAAACCATACATACAAACCATACAAACCAAACCATAAAACCATACATACATACATACCAGACAAACCACCAGACAAACCAGACACCCAACCATACATAACAATACAAACCCATACATACCCATAAAACCACAAAACATACAACCATACCACCATACATACAACCATACAAACATCATGGCCACCATGACAACCATACATGCAACCATACAAAACAATACATGCAACATACACCATACATGCAACGCATACAAACCATAACTGCAACCAACAAACCAGACAGCAACCATACAAACCATACATGCAACCATACAAACCATACATGCAACCATACAACGATAATCGACAACGCAATACAACCATACAAACAAAACCAGACAACCAACCAACAAACCATACATACAACCATACAACCATACATACAACCATACATACAACCATACATACAAACCAACCATACATACAAACCATACAAACCAACCATACAAACCAACCATACAAACCAACCATACAACCAACCATACAAACCATACAACCAACCATACAAACCATACAAACCAACCATACATACCATACAACCAACCATACATACCATACAACCAACCATACATACAACCATACAACCAACCATACATACAACCATACAAACCAACCATACATACAACCATACAAACCATACATACAACCATACAAACCATACATACAACCATACAAACCATACATACAACCATACAAACAATACAAACCATATACATGCAACCATACAAACAACCATACATGCACATACAAACCAACATACAACCAGACACCATACAAACCAACCATAGACAAACCATATAACGAAACCACGCATACAAAACATACAAACCAACCATAACAAAACCAACCTAAAAAAAAAAAAAAAAAAAAAAAAAAAAAAAAAAAAAAAAAAAAAAAAAAAAAAAAAAAAAAAAAAAAAAAAAAAAAAAAAAAAAAAAAAAAAAAAAAAAAAAAAAAAAAATAAAAAAAAAAAAAAAAAAAAAAAAAAAAAAAAAAAAAAAAAAAAAAAAAAAAAAAAAAAAAAAAAAAAAAAAAAAAAAAAAAAAAAAAAAAAAAAAAAAAAAAAAAAAAAAAAAAAAAAAAAAAAAAAAAAAAAAAAAAAAAAAAAAAAAAAAAAAAAAAAAAAAAAAAAAAAAAAAAAAAAAAAAAAAAAAAAAAAAAAAAAAAAAAAAAAAAAAAAAAAAAAAAAAAAAAAAAAAAAAAAAAAAAAAAAAAAAAAAAAAAAAAAAAAAAAAAAAAAAAAAAAAAAAAAAAAAAAAAAAAAAAAAAAAAAAAAAAAAAAAAAAAAAAAAAAAAAAAAAAAAAAAAAAAAAAAAAAAAAAAAAAAAAAAAAAAAAAAAAAAAAAAAAAAAAAAAAAAAAAAAAAAAAAAAAAAAAAAAAAAAAAAAAAAAAAAAAAAAAAAAAAAAAAAAAAAAAAAAAAAAAAAAAAAAAAAAAAAAAAAAAAAAAAAAAAAAAAAAAAAAAAAAAAAAAAAAAAAAAAAAAAAAAAAAAAAAAAAAAAAAAAAAAAAAAAAAAAAAAAAAAAAAAAAAAAAAAAAAAAAAAAAAAAAAAAAAAAAAAAAAAAAAAAAAAAAAAAAAAAAAAAAAAAAAAAAAAAAAAAAAAAAAAAAAAAAAAAAAAAAAAAAAAAAAAAAAAAAAAAAAAAAAAAAAAAAAAAAAAAAAAAAAAAAAAAAAAAAAAAAAAAAAAAAAAAAAAAAAAAAAAAAAAAAAAAAAAAAAAAAAAAAAGAAAAAAAAAAAAAAAAAAAAAAAAAAGAAAAAAAAAAAAAAAAAAAAAAAAAAAAAAAAGAAAAAAAAAAAAAAAAAAAAAAAAAAAAAAAAAAAAAAAAAAAAAAAAAAAAAAAAAAAA
>JACBYM010001139.1:12500-25239 GCA_013435755.1 Amphilophus citrinellus
TACAAACAAACAATACAACAAACCATACAACCAACATCAAAAAACATACAAACAAACATAACAACAAAAACACAAACCAACCACAAAACCATACACAAAACATACAAACCAACAACCAAAACAATACAACATACAAACCAAACCACCATACAACAAAACAACCACACAGACAAACCATACAACCATACAACCAAACCATACAAACCATACAACCAAAACAAACAAACCACACCACCATACAACCATACAACCACAAACCAAACATACAACCATACAACCAGACAACCAACCATATACCAACCATACAACCCAACCAAACACACAACCATACAACCAGAAAAAACAACCAAAAAAACCAACCAACCATACAACCAACATACCAACCATACACCATACACCATCATACCCATACAACCAGACAACAACCATAAACAACCATACAACAACCAAACCACAACCAGACAACCATACCATAAAACCAAACAACCAGACAGCAAACATACAACAACAAACAAACATACATACAACATAATACAACCAAAACAAACAGACATACACCAACATACCCAAAACACCCCCACAAAACCAAAAGACAAAAAACAAACCCAAACAAAAAAAACCACAAACAAACACCAAACAACCACACAACAACCAAACCAACCAAACAACCATACAACAAACCAACCAACCAACCACACAACCAAACCAACCAAACAAACCAAACACCAAACCAACAAACCATACAACACAAAAATACATAACAAAAACATAACAACATACAACAACAATCAACAACAAATCACCAAAAAATCACATAATCAAACATCACACACAACAAATCCATCCAAACCAAACCTACAAACAAAACAAACCACCAAAAACCAACCATACAAACCATACAACCAAACATACAAACAAAAACACAACCAACCATACAACAAATACAAACAACCCAACCATACAAACCATACAACCAACCATACAAACCATACAAACCAAACAAACCATAACAACCACCATACAAACCAAATACAACCAACCAAACAAACAAACACCCATACAAACCAACATACAAACAACCATACAACCAAACAACCAAACACAACCATACACCAACCAACCATCAAACCAACAACCAACAAACCAAACAACCATACAACAAAACATACATACAACCATACAACCAACATACATACAACATACAAACAACCATACAAACCAAAATACAACCAATAACATACAACCATACAACCAAAACAAACCATACAAACCATACAACCAAACCATACAAACCAAAACCAACCATACAAACCAAAAACCATACAAACATACAAACCATACACACAACCAGAAACAACCACAAACCATACAACCATACATACAAACCATACAAACCAAACCAACCAATACAAAACACCAATACAAACCAAACCAACCATACAAACCATACAACAACCAAACCAACACAACCATACAAACCATACATACAACCATACAAACAAACCATACAACCAACCATACAAACCAAACACCAACCATACAAACCAAACATACAACCCATACAAACCAACCAACCATACAACCAACACATAAACAAACCAACAACCAAACCAACACAACAACCAAAACACCATACATACAACCATACAACCAACCAACAAACCATACATACAACCATACAAACAACCATACACAATACAACCAAACAAACAACCTAAAAACAAACCATACAAAACAACATAAACACCAACAAACCAACCATACACAAACCATAAAAAACAACCATACAACCAAACCATACAACCAACCATACACCAACAACCAAACCAAACAAACCAGACAACAACCATACACCAACCATACAACCAACCAAACCAACAAAACCAACCATACAAACCCTACAACCAACCATACAAACCATACAAACCATACAAACCATACAACCATACCATACAAACAAACCATACAAACAAACCATACAAACAACCATACAAACCAACCATACATACAAACCATACATACAAACCATACAAACCAACCACCATACCAACCATACAAACCATACATACAAAAACCAACCATACATACAAACCATACAAACCATACAACCATACAACCAACCATACAAACCATAAAACCATACAAACCATACAAACCATACATACAAACCATACAACCATACATACAAACCATACAACCATACATACAAACCATACAACCAAACCAACCATACAAACCATACAACCAAACCAACCATACAAACCATACAACCAAACCAACCATACAAACCATACAAACCAAACCAACCATACAAACCCATACAAACCAAACCAAAAATACAACCAAACCATACAAACCAAACCAACCATACAACCAAACCAACCATACAAACCAACCATACAAACCAACCATACAAACAATCCATACAAACCAACCATACAAACCAACCATACAAACCAACCATACAACCATACAAACCAACCATACAAACCAACCATACAACCATACAAACCAACCATACAAACCAACCATACAACCATACAACCATACAAACCAACCATACAAACCATGCAACCATACAAACCAACCATACAAACCATACAACCATACAAACCATACATACAAACCATACAACCAACCATACAACCCATACATACCAACCATACATACAACCATACATACCAACCATACATACCAACCATACATACAACCATACAACCATACAAACCATACATACAACCCATACATACCAACCATACATACAACCATACAACCATACAAACCATACATACAACCCATACATACCAACCATACAAACCAACCATACAAACAAACCATACAAACCAACCATACAAACAAACCATACAAACAAACCATACAAACCAACCATACAAACAACCATACCAACCATACACACCATACAAACCAACCATACAAACCATACAAACCAACCATACAAACCACCATACAAACCAACCATACATACAAACCAACCATACAAACCAACCATACAAACCATACAAACCAACCATACAAACCATACAAACCAACCATACAAACCATACAAACCAACCATACATACAACCATACAACCATACAACCAAACCATACAACCAAACCATACAACCATACAACCAAACCATACAACCATACAACCAAACCATACAACCATACAACCATACAACCAAACCATACAACCATACAACCAAACCATACAACCATACAACCAAACCATACAACCATACAACCATACATACAAACCATACAAACCATACATACAAACCATACAAACCATACATACAAACCATACAAACCATACATACAACCATACATACAACCATACAACCAAACCATACAAACCATACAAACAAACCATACAACCATACAAACCAAACCAACCATACAAACCATACAAACCATACAACCAAACCATACAAACCATACAACCATACAACCAAACCATACAAACCATACAACCATACAACCAAACCATACAAACCATACAACCAAACCATACAACCATACAACCATACAACCAAACCATACAAACCATACAACCCAACCATACATACAAACCATACATACAAACCATACATACAAACCATACATACAAACCATACATACAAACCATACATACAAACCATACATACAAACCATACAACCAACCATACAACCAGACCATACAAACCATACATACAACCATACAACCAGACCATACAAACCATACATACAACCATACAACCAGACCATACAAACCATACATACAACCATACAACCAGACCATACAAACCATACAACCAACCATACAACCAACCATACAAACCATACAACCAACCATACAAACCATACAAACCATACAACCAACCATACAAACCATACAAACCATACAAAACCAACCATACAAACCATACAAACCATACATAACCAACCATACAAACCATACAAACCATACAACCAACCATACAAACCATACAACCATACATACAACCATACATACAACCAAACCAACCATACATACAACCAAACCAACCATACATACAACCAAACCAACCATACCAACCATACATACAACCAAACCAACCATACCAACCATACAACCAAACCAACCATACCAACCATACAACCAAACCAACCATACCAACCATACAACCAAACCAACCATACCAACAAACCAACAAACAATACATAACAAACCATACAACCAAACCAACCATACAACCAACCATACAAACCAAACCAACCATACAACCAACCATACAAACCAAACCAACCATACAACCATACCATACAAACCATACAACCAAACCAACCATACAAACCATACAACCAAACCAACCATACAAACCAACCATACAACCAAAC
Organism: Amphilophus citrinellus; assembly: GCA_013435755.1. Taxonomy (NCBI): domain Eukaryota; kingdom Metazoa; phylum Chordata; class Actinopteri; order Cichliformes; family Cichlidae; genus Amphilophus; species Amphilophus citrinellus. The sequence goes on from JACBYM010001139.1 coordinate 16,863, forward strand.
CAACCATACAAACCATACATACAACCAACCAAACCAACCATACAAACCAACCATACAAACCAACCATACAACCATACAAACCAACCATACAAACCAACCATACAACCATACAAACCAACCATACAACCATACAAACCAACCATACAAACCAACCATACAACCATACAAACCAACCATACAAACCATACAAACCATACAAACCATACAAACCATACAAACCATACAAACCAACCATACAACCATACAAACCAACCATACAAACCAACCATACAACCATATATACAAACCATACAACCGTACATACAAACCATACAACCAACCATACAAACCATACAACCAACCATACAACCCATACATACCAACCATACATACAACCATACAACCATACAAACCATACATACAACCCATACATACAAACCATACAAACCAACCATACAAACAAACCATACCAACCATACACACCATACAAACCAACCATACAAACAAACCATACAAACAACCATACCATACAAACCAACCATACAAACCAACCATACAAACCAACCATACAACCATACAACCAAACCATACAAACCATACAACCATACAACCAAACCATACAAACCATACAACCAAACCATACCAACCATACAACCATACAACCATACAACCAAACCATACCAACCATACAACCATACAACCAAACCATACAAACCATACAACCATACAACCAAACCATACCAACCATACAACCATACAACCAAACCATACCAACCATACAACCATACAACCAAACCATACCAACCATACAACCATACAACCAAACCATACCAACCATACAACCATACAACCAAACCATACCAACCATACAACCATACAACCAACCATACCAACCATACAACCATACAACCAACCATACAACCATACAACCATACATACAACCAAACCAACCATACATACAAACAAACCAACCATACATACAACCAAACCAACCATACATACAACCAAACCAACCAAACCAACCAAACCAACCATACAACCAAACCAACCATACAACCAAACCAACCATACAACCAAACCAACCATACAACCAACCAAACCATACAACCCAACCATACAAACCATACAAACCATACAACCATACAACCATACCATACAAACCATACAAACCATACAACCATACATACAAACCATAAAACCATACAAACCATAAAACCATACATACAAACCATAAAACCATACATACAAACCATACAACCATACATACAAACCATACAAACCAACCATACAAACCATACAAAACCAACCATACAAACCATACAACAAACCAACCATACAACCATACAACCAAACCAACCATACAAACCATCCATACAAACCAACCATACAAACCATCCATACAAACCAACCATACAACCATACAAACCAACCATACAACCATACAAACCAACCATACAACCATACAAACCAACCATACCAACCATACAAACCAACCAACCATACAAACCAACCATACAAACCATACAACCAAACCAACCATACATACCAACCAACCATACAAACCAACCAACCATACATACAACCATACAAACCATACATACAACCATACAAACCAACCATACAAACCAACCATACAAACCAACCATACAAACCAACCATACAAACCAACCATACAAACCACCCATACATACAAACCATACAAACCAACCATACAACCAACCATACAACCAACCATACAACCAACCATACAAACCAACCATACAACCAACCATACAAACCAACCATACAACCAACCATACAAACCAACCATACAAACAACCATACAAACCAACCATACAACCAACCATACAACCAACCATACAACCAACCATACAACCAACCATACAACCAACCATACAACCAACCATACAAACCAACCATAAACCAACCATACAACCAACCATACAACCATACATACAAACCATACAAACCATACAACCATACAAACCATACAACCATACAACCAACCATACAACCAACCATACAACCAACCATACAACCAACCAACAACAACCCATACAAACCATACAACAAACCATACAAAACCAGACAACCAACCATACAACAAACCATACAACAACCATACAACCAACCATACAACAAACCATACAACAAACCATACAACAAACCATACAACAAACCATACAACCAACCATACAACCAACCATACAACAAACCATACAACCAACCATACAACCAACCATACAACCAACCATACAACCAACCATACAACAAACCATACAACAAACCATACAACCAACCATACAAACCATACAACCAACCATACAAACCAACCATACAAACCAACCATACAAACCAACCATACAAACCAACCATACAAACCATACAACCAACCATACAAACCAACCATACAAACCATACAAACCAAACCAAACAACAACCAACCATAAACCAAACCATACAAACCAACCCAACAAACCAAACATACAAACCATACAAACAGACAACCAACAACAGACAAACCCATACAAACCATACAACCATACAAACCATACAACCATACAAACCAACCATACAAACCATACAAACCAACCATACAAACCATACAAACCAACCATACAAACCATACAACCAACCATACAACCAACCATACAAACCATACAACCAACCATACAAACCATACAACCAACCATACAACCAACCATACAACCAACCATACAACCACCAACAACCAACCAACAACCATACAACCAACCATACACCAACCATACAACCAACCATACAACCAACCATACAACCAACCAACCAAACCATACAACCAACCATACAACCAACCATACAACCAACCATACAACCAACCATACAAACCAACCATACAAACCAACCATACAAACCATACAAACCATACAAACCATACAAACCATACAACAAACCATACAACAAACCATACAAACCAACCATACAACCAACCATACAAACCATACAACCAACCATACAAACCATACAACCAACCATACAACAACCAAGACAACCAACCATACAAACCAACCATACAACAACCATACAACCAACCATACAACCAACCATACAAACCATACAACCAACCATACAACCAACCATACAAACCAACCATACAAACCATACAACCAAACCATACAACCAACCATACAAACCAACCATACAAACCATACAACCAACCATACAACCAACCATACAACCAACCATACAAACCATACAACCAAACCATACAAACCATACAACCAAACCATACAAACCATACAACCAACCATACAACCAACCATACAACCAACCATACAACCAACCATACAACCAACCATACAACCAACCATACAACCAACCATACAACCAACCATACAACCAACCATACAACCAACCATACAACCAACCATACAACCAACCATACAACCAACCATACAACCAACCATACAAACCAACCATACCAATACAACCAACCATACAAACCAACCATACAACCAACCATACAACCAACCATACAACCAACCATACAACCAACCATACAACCAACCATACAACCAACCATACAACCAACCATACAACCAACCATACAACCAACCATACAACCAACCATACAACCAAACCATACAAACCATACAACCATACAACCAAACCATACAAACCATACAACCATACAACCAAACCATACAAACCATACAACCAAACCATACAAACCATACAACCATACAACCAAACCATACAAACCATACAACCAAACCATACAACCAAACCATACAACCAAACCATACAACCAAACCATACAACCAAACCATACAACCAAACCATACAACCAAACCATACAACCAACCATACAACCAAACCATACAAACCAACCATACAACCAAACCATACAACCAAACCATACAACCAAACCATACAACCAAACATACAACCAACCATACAACCAACCATACAACCAACCATACAACCAACCATACAACCAAACCATACAACCAACCATACAACCAACCATACAACCAACCATACAACCAACCAACCATACAACCAACCATACAAACCAACCATACAACCAACCATACAACCAACCATACAACCAACCATACAAACCAACCATACAACCAACCATACAAACCAACCATACAACCAACCATACAACCAAACCATACAACCAACCATACAACCAACCATACAACCAACCATACAACCAACCATACAACCAACCATACAAACCAACCATACAACCAACCATACAAACCAACCATACAACCAACCATACAACCAACCATACAACCAACCATACAACCAACCATACAACCAACCATACAACCAACCATACAACCAACCATACAACCAACACCATACAACCAACCATACAAACCATACACCCATACAAACCAACCATACAAACCATACAACCATACAACCAACCAACCATACAACCAACCATACAACCATACAACCAACCATACAACCAAACCATACAAACCATACAACCAAACCATACAACCAAACCATACAAACCATACAACCAAACCATACAACCAAACCATACAACCAACCATACAACCAAACCATACAACCAAACCATACAACCAAACCATACAACCAACCATACAACCAACCATACAACCAACCATACAACCAACCATACAACCAACCATACAAACCAACCATACAACCAACCATACAAACCATACATACAAGCATACAAACCATACATACAAGCATACAAACCATACATACAAGCATACAAACCATACATACAAGCATACAAACCATACATACAAGCATACAAACCATACATACAAGCATACAAACCATACATACAAGCATACAAACCATACATACACGCAACCACCCATACAACCACGCAACCACCCATACATACACACAACCACCCATACATACACACAACCACCCATACATACACACAACCATACATACACACAACCATACATACACACAACCATACATACACACAACCATACATACACACAACCATACATACACACAACCATACATACATACAACCATACATACAAACAAACAAAAGTAAAAACTAAGTGAGCTGCCTTTACGGAGCTTTAAGCTGTTAGAGTGCTTCTTGTTTTTTTTAATTATTTACTTGACAAGCTTTACCCTAATCCCCCTTGCTTATGAAAGTATAGGAAGAACTATTGTTAATTCTGCCCACAAGTTCATTTGCTTAACTTTAGGTACACACTATTTTTGCCTGTTCCATGTACAATCCTCTGCAATGCATCTACACAGTCTAGTGGAGAGAATAGCTGAACTGAAGCACATAAGGGTCACGATGTAAATGAAAATGAATAAAAACATTTTGTGAAACAAAATGAAAAATAACTCTTTGGTAAGTTCCTGTTCCAACCTGATCGCCCTGACGAGCTACCACAGAACCAGCTTTGACATGGTGGAGGGTTACTCTGCCTTCAAGCAGACTAGGATCCTGCAATAGAAAAACAAATATTCTAAATATCTACTTATTATGATCATAAGACTTCCCATTCAACTTTCTACCATAATGTGTCACAATTAAGATAGTTTTTTTTAATGTATGTATTAAAAAGGATCTGAACACTGACACCAGCTGAATTTTTTCTGATCGACCCCTCACCTGAAGCTGGATTATTCCCAGCAGGTCCTTCTTAGCAGCCTGGAAGATTGCACTGCTCTTACTGAGATGGGTAGCATCAGAGTGCCCCCCACTGTCTGTATAGTGATAGACTTCAGATGGTGTGTGTTGCACTGTCACACTCTTCTTCAGACTGGCCTACAAAGACAGGTACAGGAGAGAAACTACTATGGAAGCAGTAGCTAAGATGCAGCAGATACTGTGATATTGTGTTACATTTACTGACAAAACCTGTCACTGCGCTTGAATGTAAAAAGCAAACCTTACTTTGTGAGTGGCAGGACTAGGTGGCGCCTCCTCAATAGTAACTCGAGCTCGATCGCAGGCCATGTTCAGGTTATTACCTGTAACTCAGAAAACAAAGGATTAGGATAATGACTATGTGTGCGTGTGCCCTTGCTTTTGGATCAGTGACTGTGTGAATCTTTGCAGGAAATTAATACAGGCATGTGCCATTTGGTGATCGCTTATGTCCAAGGTAGTGACCCACCTGTGCATTCAGTGAGCACAGAGATGGATCGCAGCTTCCTGTTTGAAGGGCTGTCCTTTATGCCATCTGTTTAATGCAAAGTCAAGTGCCAGCACTGGATCAGTTTCAAAACAACACAAAGCTGAACTGAACAGTGTGTAGTGCGTGTTTGTGTGTCTGACCCCTCTCTGCAGTGTTCTCAGCGATCCCGGCAGGTAACTCGTCCTGGAAGTGGAGACGACGAGTCATCTTTCCAGAATTTCCTTCTGCCATTACATTGTTTATATTGGTCAAGGGCACTGCTTGACTCTCCTGTCAGTCAAGAAAACACACACACACACACACACACACACACACACACACACACACACACACACACACACACACACAAAAGCCATATTTCAGTTAAGGTCAAGATAGGTGGTCTTCAAGGACTTGCTGAACTGTATAGCACATAGCAAAACCACAGAGTTAATTCTGGATGACAGGATTTTTCAAAAAATAAGCAGCAGATGTGTACACACGATAGTTCTGGGAAAGAAGGAAAAAAAAAAAAAAAAACTGCTGAGAACCTGTTTCTGCATACCCATGGTTCAGAGAAAGGATATCCCTCTCTAATAATTCACATTCACTGATTATGCCACTTTCTCCATCAAATTCAAGAGTATTTTATTTTATTAAATTACTGTATTTACAGGTATTAAGGAACTAAACAGGAACTAAAGATTTTTAAAATAATTTGAAATATAGGTTTTCTTCAGGCTTTTTAGTAAATTTCCTTCTATAATAAAGAACAAAATTACAGAATAGATTTGATAATAAAATCAGAACCAAGTCATGTATACATGTTACTGCCCTCCCCATTTCTGTTTAAGTGTTTAGTCATTTTTATTCATTTTCACAGGGGTCTATGATGGACCAGTTATGATGCTGTGCTTAATGTTGTGTGAAATTAGCTTGTGTGTGCGTGCGTGTGCATGTGTGTCCAACAGTTTTTTTCTGTGCCTGTTTATGCGCAAGCACATCAAAAGTCATGTGACACAGTCATTGTGACCATGTGTATACACACAAATACTGTAGGTGTTCGCTAATTAATTCTCCTCCTACCGGATTGAAGAGCTCAGTTGTTAGGCCCAGATAGTTATGCAACGCCAAAAAGGTGACTCTTTGGAGGCGCACCATAATTATCTGAAACAGAAACAAAAGCACCAGACTATATTACACATTATGTTGTAGCTACATCAAAATTGGAGGGTTAGTGAAGTTTTCCAGGGAGAGAAAAAAAAAATTCCTCTTTGCATTTTTGTGGTAAAGCAATTTGTTACCTGAATGACACGCACAAGTGTCTCAGGGTATTTCTTAAAGACCGACTCGAAGGCTGATGCAGGTAAACGTAAAATGGTGGAGCGAGCTGCAGCTCGTGCTGATACAGTCTTATACGGAGCTGGATATCCCTGGCAAAACAGAAGATAAGAATCAGAGAAATTGCATACACATCTTTGGCTTTAGCCTTGACAGCTAATTGGAAGTGTCCACTGAATAATGAATCGGGCTAAGGATACTTTCCCCGAGGTTAATTATGTTAACTGTACTTAGTACTAATATGTGGCCTGATTACCTGTAAACTTTTTAAGGCTCTATAACACAAAATGGGTCTGGTTCCTTAATGCTGGTTTTAATTACCGTATTTTTCGGGCTATAAGGCGCACTTAAAATCCTTAAATTTCCTCAAAAATCGGCAGTGTGCCTTATAATCCAGTGCGCCTTATGTATGAATTCTTCTTGTGCTTACTGACCTTGAACCAATTTTATGTGGTACACTGCTCTCAAAAATATGTCGGTATGTTTTAGTGCAACTTTGGTAAGGGACGTTTAATAAATATCGAAATATTCCAGAGCGTTCAAAGCGTACACCGGGGGGGGGGTACGCTTTTCAAATAGTTGAGCGCTCCCGTCTGACCGCCGATGGCAGAGGCATCCACACCACTGCACCATTGCCTAGTCTGCAGCGATATTTCCACCGGTCTGGCAGATCAGTTCAAAGGCCTCATTGAATTCTCTAAAATAGTCCATCATCGATTCACAAAATGACTCTACTGAGGATATTAGACAGGAACAAGCTGTGAGCGCAGCGCAGCAGGTGTGGAAAGCATTGTTCCAAAAATAGAAACCGTACGCAGTAAACCGCAGAAAACGATGATGGATTTTATTCGACATGTTCCTGGCCTATTTTCATCTATGCTGCCCGGATATTTGTGCGTAATCTAGCGATCAGCGGC